>APFE031757530.1:4397-25898 GCA_000404065.3 Pinus taeda
AAAAAATTAAAATAAAAACAAGAAAATATGAAGAAAAAGGCCACTTCAAAAATTATTAAGTTTACAAAATAATTATTTGCATTTCATACATTAGAAAATAAAAAAAAGTAAAAAAAGAACTTTAAAAAAAAGTCTGGCGCAGAATTACCACGTTTTTAAATCAGCATAAAAAACACTACCATCATAAAACGCAATGTACATTAAAAAATTTATAGTGCCAAAAACTAAGCTTTAAAAAACACGTGTGTTCTGCAAACCACTTTTCGAAATCGAGTCACTTTTTTGCTATCTCTACAAAACGGGTAATAGTATGGGTTCCCGTTTCAAATTTTACATTGTTACCTCGATTACAGTAGAAATCATTCAACATCTATAGATTTTTTTTTCCAAATCATAGTGATGATTTTTCATAAGAAAGTAAACATCTATGTAAAGATGAATTATGATGACTATACAACCTCTTTTAGGAAATAATGGTATTAATTTTTATTTTAAATTTGTTATGATAACATCAAGCAAAATTTTAAAATAATGGATGAGTTCAACATCTATGTAAAGATGAATTATGATGACTATACAACCTCTTTTAGGAAATAATGGTATTAATTTTTATTTTAAATTTGTTATGATAACATCAAGCAAAATTTTAAAATAATGGATGAGTTCAAGGGTAAACAAAAGGAAAACGATTTTGAAATTTTTGTATCTCACTATCTTGGGGTATAATGATAATAGAGAGATGGATAAATTAATGTTGGTATGCATTCAAGAAATTAAAAATTTCTAAGAGTATAACATTGGATCACCCAAGTTTCATCGTAGAAATAATTCAACTAAGCACTATCACCACCTTTTCATCATTAAATATTACACTTATCTAATGCATATAATATTATTCAATCATTCTACGATTTTTACTAATCATGGGCTGGACATAAATATTTTACGATTTTTACTAATCATGGGTTGGACATAAATATACATGGTGTGACAAAATGGACACATGTTTTGTACCTTAGAGGAGATTTTATGGATTTTTCTAATATCTTCTTGAATAAAATTTACACGTTAGCAAAAATATTGAATTGATCCTACAATGTTGGAGAAATATAAGAAAAAACAATAATTAAGTAAATAAATCAGGATAAGAAACTAATATTCCTATAATATTACGCTGTAACTAGCATTCATGGATAGAAAGGAGAACCCTTCTATATACTAGATTTCATTTCCTATTATATATTTTCTTGTGAAGTGGTTGGACAAAGATTAAATGTAGATGAGGTACATTTCATTTATAAAACTAAAACGGAATTACTTTCGTGCCATTTCAAATTTGTTTTCTCATTATTAAGAGTAGAAATAATTATGTTATTTTGAAGAAAATATTTTATCCTTAAAGTTACAAAAAACAATTTCTTGGAAATATAATCCACATAACATCCAAAAATTGATAAAAAGTATTGATATTTCTACCTTTCAACATTTTAATAATTCTACTATTAAGAACATGTCAATAACATAAGAAATAAAGAATCTCAATATGTAGGTAAGATTAATTGAATAATCAACTAAGAAGAATGATATCAGTCAATATAAAACAATTTTTGAAGTTATAAAATCAAAATGAATAATAGTAGAATTCAATCTTATTAGTCCCTTCCATCTCGACATGGGACTATAGTAATAAAAAATGATGAAATTAACATTAGTTGACCTATTTTCTAGTCCTAGCACATTGAGAATAATAAAATTTCTTAGGCGCATAGTGATTTACCATCTTATTTGGCCTCATCCCGAGGCAGAAAGGCTAAAATCATATATTGTGTTGGCTTTATGTTGTTCATTTCTCAAAGTTGTCGACTAATGCTATAATTAGTCTACCAGTTTAAAATGTCAGCTTCTAGGTATTGTCTATGTGGGAATTGGTATTGTCTATATCGGAACTAGTACATGCTTTCTGTTGTGACTCATGGGATTTCTCTTGACTTTTATTAGTCTTTGAAGTTGCCACCTATTGCTACTTAGTCTCTAAATTTTCCACCTGTTGTTGTTGTGTCTATTGTGGCATTGCTGCATTTTATTCTAGTGTCTATGGAACTAAGTGAATGATGGGATTTCTCTTGGCTTTTATTAGTCTTTAAAGTTTCCATCTATTGCTACTTAGTCTCTAAATTTTCCACCTGTCGTTGCTATGTCTACTGTGGTGCTGCTGCATTTTATTGTCTATGTGGGAATTGGTATTGTCTATACAGGAATCAGTACATGCTTCCTGCTGTGACTGATGGGATTTCTCTTGGATTTTATTAGTCTTTGAAGTTTCCACCTGTTGCTTCTTAGTCTCTAAATTTTCAACCCATTGCTGCTATGTCTACTGTGGCATTGCTACATTTTATTCTGGTGTCTATGGAACCGAAGTTGAAATGAAGGGAACTGAAGCTGGAGATAATAGAGGAAGATCATAGTTGTGTTGTGTTTTTCCAAGTGCCTAGTGGAGGGAAACCAAAGGTCCTCATAACTCTGTGTTTTCTCACTTCCACCTATTGGTAAGGAGTTATTTGCGGTAATAACTTCTCATCGGTAAGGGGACTTCCCTCTAGTCTGGATTCTCTATGGTAAGGGGGCACTAAAGCTCACTCACTTTAAGCAAACTCACTTGACTTATGCGATCAAGTGTAGAGGAAAAGGTAACAAAATAATACAAGGTGTATTACAACGAACCAAGGAAGCAAAAAATAGTAGCATAGGACTAATAAAAAATGACTACGGCTTAGAAACGTGTGCTTTCTAATGGTAAGATGCAGGTCATAGAGCACTCTGTAATCCCTAGAGGGAGAAGAGTTATTTGGATGAAATACCTTCCATTTAGAATGTCTTAGAAAGCCTATTCAAAAGCTAACATCGTATTCCATTCCATCTTTCCTTCGCTCAATCCCAGAGATTTCATATGCAAAAGAAGGAACTTCAGTTTTGAACCATGAAGTAGTCTTAGTTGAAGTTGTAGCCTACCCATCAACATCAAAGCAAGAAGCAAAGTCACCACCTACTATTGCTAGCCGAAGGAAGAGGTTTGTCAAGCCGAAGGCAGTCTTCTTCCTTCAACTTGGCCCACTCCCACACTGCCAGTTCGAGTAGGTAGGTAGCTCGAAGTTTCTTTTTTCATCAATCATAAGAACAACAACTCAAAGAAAAAGGTACAGATAATAGATCATCCTTTTAGAAACCATCTGAGCTCTATCAGCTCATTCCTCACAAACGTATTCTTTCATTACTATATGGATCAATTTATTATTCAATCGACGCAAGGATGTATAGCTCTGATAGTTGGGTTCCGCCTGAGATAATAAGCTATTGATGAACCCGTTATTTTCTTAAGACTTTGGAAGGAACAGAACACAAGGATATTATCCAGATTATATGTGGTTGCCTCCATTTGTAGTTCAATGAGGTTATATTTTTTAGGAAATTGGAGATCCTCTAATGCCTGGGACAATTCTCTCTCACGAATCCTCCAATTAAGAAACCGTTTCAATTTGACACAAACACTACAGACCGATCAAATTAACATGATGCATGTTAATGGGCATCCTTGAGGCTTACACACTATGTTATGGAGACCGAGCGGTGAGGACAGGTGACCCTCATTTAGGCTTACACGTTATGTTATGGAGACTCAGCAGTGAGGAAAGGTGTCCCTCATGTGAAATGTGGAGGGCCATCATGATCATTTCTAATTTATTTTTTATTCCACGCATTGTTTAAAAATCATTATTTGATGCGTTGTGTTTAAAATTCAATTTAATGACTTGGTGTTTCAACATTATTCGACATGCTATGTTTAAAAGTCACTTTAATGGCTTCATGGACTATCAGGGATAGTTCTTATTCTCCAAATTCTACACAAGTTGTTCACAGCTACCATCCCCCCCTCCAAAATTTACCCATTTACAGTTTTCCCTCTCCAAAATCTGTAGTATTCAGGAAAAATAATCGAATTGAATAACACAACATCTATTCTATTGTTGAATAATGCAACATCAATTCTGTAGGAAAATATGTGTTCAGTTGGTTGGGTGGCTTATTATTTTTGGTTGTTCACTCAAGATTTTTATTATATCTAGTTTTTTTAATGTTTGTCAAGGTTTTACTGCTGATAAACTTGTTTTTCCGATGCATTGGTAGTTATTGTTTCTATTTAGGCATTTTTTTACAATGTTTTTACACTATTGACGTACTTGGGTGTCTCAGAAACCTCAAGAAGATTATACCTAGAATCCATATGTCAACCCCTAATCCAAAGACCATAATTAACAACAAATATGTTGCCAGAGAAGTATCTATAATAATGTCTGTTCAAGACGAACTTGCAGATGATGCCCAAAATTTCTTGTACCTCAACCTAAACAAACAAAAAAGTTTTATTACTTGGAAATTCTTGATTTTTTAGTAACTACCATGATTTTCACCAAAAAAAGTACACGGAACAAGCAGGCAAGATACAATTGACAACTCTTCAAAGAGTACCCTCCTAGCCATCATTACAACAAAATAGCCTTTCCTTCAAGTAGGAAAAATGCATGAGATGCATCTCTACATATAGTTTTTAGTGACTTATTTGTTTCAATAATGGCTTTAAAACCTGGCTTGAATCTCAGCAAATTTTTTTGCTCATGTATGTTGTTATAATTAGCACTTAGGGGCTCTTTATGATAATAACCAATTTGTTGAAGTGTTCATTGGGATTTTCAATTAGATGATATGAATCATTGTTATGTTTTCTCAAAGAGACTGCTACTGTTGGTTAATTTATAAATTTTGAATCAAATTCTATAGAAGATATCTCTATTCATGTTTTATGTCTCTCCTGGTGGCTTTACCAATGATACTACATTATTTTGGGGAATCAAACACTTCTATCTAGTTCAATGCAATAATTTAGCAGTCAGTGCAATAGTTTAGCAGTTTAGCAATTGGTTTACTTTCATTCTTAGGATATTCCCATGGATCTGTGCTCTGTGCCTATAAGGGGTTACTTTGAGTTATTCTAGTAGCATCATTATTTCTATTTTCAAAAAAATATATTGCTTTAGTCTGATCGTTTATGTCATTGCTTTTATTTATAGAGTCTAGATTGACGTTTATGATTTACTTATGTATTGGGATGTTTTCCCTTATATGCATATTCTAGACTATGCTTTTAATTTTGAAAATTGCCACCTTTAAATTTTGTGTCTTGCTGATTTGGTATTTTTCATTGACTGAAGAAAGTGAAACCTAGGATGAACTAGAATTTTTAAAGAATCAAATACGTGCCCATGTCTACAAAACTACATGATTGTTGGTTATAGAAGGCAGTGTTAAGCTTTATTTCAAGTGCAATGGTGCTAAGTCTATACTTGGCAAGTTCATAATAATCATGCTGAGGATTGTAGAGTGGCCTTCCTAACTCACTGTGGGCACTTAATCATGGTGCTCACAAGTAGAAGGTCAAAGAATCAACGAGAGAAATGGGGACATGTTATTGTTGTTTCTCAAGGGAAGATGGTTACAATGAGTAAAGCACAAGGTGCATTTGTGATCTCTACTATTGTCCATTATGAATTTCTTGTTTTTGGGGTGGGGTATGGTTCAACTCACTTAATTAGTTCCTTCTCTTCTAAAAACTATAATAGAACCTTTTTTCTCTTGCATTAGAACATTTGTTTTACTTTCATAAACTAGTTATTTGATGTGCCTTAATAGACTTTTTAATTTTCTGACCTTCTACCTCAGAGGCTATTGAATGAAGGCCTTAGATAAAAGTATCCTTAGACTTTGAATTTCTCTGGATTTCTAATTCAACGTGTTAATGAAGTATTGGTTAATTCATGCTTCTATTTTTGACTAATAATATTGATTTCTATTCATTTGGGATACTCAACTACTCTTGAAGAAGTCATAAAGTACTTGACTTCTATATTACATTTTAATGACAAAAAATTCTAGCATTTTCAATTCTATGTCATCGAAGAATAATACACAGAAACACTAGATACTTGTAGTTATGGAAAATTCAACGGAAGCTAGTAAAACTAGGAAAAAATAAAAACAACCTGGAAAAGGAAGAAAGTATCTAAAGCTTACTAGATTTGAATACTTGTTGTTAATTACTATTTTTCTTTTTAGAGGGCTTTTGAAAATTCTGAGATTTGTTAAAAATTTTGGGATTTTGAAATCGAAAATATAAATTATGAATATTGTTCTAGTTATCAGGAAAATGAACCATATAAGAACGATCATTTTATCATCCCCTTCATATTATAATGATTGTCAGTGAGTCTAAAAGGAAATTACTGTGAATGGATTAAAAATACGGAATGTAAGTTTTATGTTGGCTCAATTGTAAACACATGTTGCATTCAAATACAATGGATAACACTTTACCAATATAGTTGGTGTTTTTTAGAATCTTCACTCGGATATTCCACAGTTTTCATTTTTGCTTTGTCGACGTTTCAAGTCTAGACCCAAACTCATCATCAAGACTTGAATTACAAAGGAGAGAGATAGTAGAGATAAATAGGGTTAGGGTTGAGATGTCAAGTATGTGAGCCGACAACCTACTGATTTGAATTAACTATATTTATTTATTTATTTCTATTTCTATTTTATTTATTATATATTATTAATTAAAAGACTATTTAATTATATACTATATTATATATTAATAATATATATATATATATATATATATATATAATATATATATATATTTGTTTTTTTGATATAGGTAATTAGGTTTATAATTTATTTATTTATGTATTTTATTAATTTATTATATTAATTTAATTTTAATTTTTATGAACTTTAATTATAACATTATAATATTGTGTTTATGTATAGTTAATTTTATAATAATTTGTTTAAGTTTTAGATTAAATAATTGTGCTTATGTTATAGTTTTAATTTGTTTATGATTTAGATTAATTTTTACAAGTTATTGGTTACTAGGAGGTTAATATGGTATAAAAATACGAATATTATTTTTATTTTTTTTTTTATATATAATTTATAATTTATTTATTTTACTAATATTATTATTAATATTAGTTAAATTGTTTTTGCATTAAGTTTTTTAATATATTCTATTTAATAATTAATTGTTTAATCATAATGATTTTTCTAACTAATTGTGATTTTATGTTAATTAGGTTTATTGTTATATAATTTTAGACAACATTTAATTACTCAGGAGGTTAAAGAATTAATAATGAAAGGAGGAAAAAGAGAGGGTCAACTTAATCCATAGTTGAGGAGGGAGGTCCAATTCCTACTAATTTCCAGGCCTCCATCTCTGTTGAGGTTATGCGGGTGTTTTATGATCTCAAGAGCCTCTCTGACTTTTCGCTTGAAATAGTGTTTTTCATTTGCAATTACTTTTGTGTCTTCAAGGCATATATGGTGGTGGTTTGTCTTACTTGCATGCTCTACCAAGGCTGAGGAACGGGTTCTTTCCCTACGGATATTTGCGCTATGTTCTTTTAGCCAGATGCTGACTGATCTACCTGCTTCCCTGATATATTGTTCATCCCTGTTGAGGTTATGCAGGTATTTTATGATCTCAAGAGCCTCTCTGACTTTTCGCTTGAAATAGTGTTTTTCATTTGCAATTTGAAATAGTTGGTGTTGTTTATTTCTATGGTATTCACTACATTGTCTCGACTATTTATTAGGGATCAAATTAGGATTCTTGAGCTTATAGCTACTATGAGTTCTTTGTGCCAAATTTTATGGTATATCCCAATTGAGTTTCATTGTATGGTCGCTCAAACCAAATGAGTGTTGTCTATGTTTTAGATGTATAGTTAGTCTAAGATAGTATTTTAATATGGAATATTTCTTGATAACCTTTCCACAAAAAATGTATTTCATTTATTAGTTTACTCTCTCCCAAACAGACAAAATGATTATTGATTAAAAATTTATTTTGTTAAAACATGTTTTTAATCTTATCATCAAGTGGTTTTGAATAAGAGGTGGTAGTAAATATCATATAGATGTTTCAATAATGAACTGTCTAATCCATGCAATGGTTCCAAGATCTACATATAAGAAAACTCATCTCTTTCATATAATAAAAGTCATCTCCTTCAACTCAAGTTGGATTTGATGATGAGAAAAGAGGGAGAAAAAGCTCCGCAATGGCAAAGGTTGTTCATTCAAAGAGGATGTGACCCCTTTTTTCCTTTTAGATTGATTTCTTCAACGATTTTCCTCGAGGTTGACCCACTCTTTCCATTTCAATTGCTAGTTGACAGATTTTTCCTATTGTTTTCCTTTAAGGCTTTATCTATGCTCTGTTTTTGCAAGTATTAAGAGCCATCCCTTATTTTTTGTGCACCTATTGGTATTTATACATCTCGAGCCTCTCCAATATTTCTTTCCAACACTCGAGTTAACTTTTGCATCATGTTTTCACTAATGTTATTATGGTGGGTGATAAAGCCCTTGAGCCAAGAAAGATATGTGATGCATGTACTTTCTATATTGCCTCTCCATGATATTAGGTACAAAGGGTGATAGGGTTGCATGAATGGCTAGTTAACATTAACAATAATATACCTCACCTTATACTCATGCTACAGTTGGTTCTTTGGTTAAATTAGACAAGGACATCAACATATCTCAACTCAAAAAATTATGGCCAAGTTCTAAGGTTTGTTGCAAGATAAAGGGTTCTTAAGTCCATAGATACTAAGGTGTTCCATACTATGGATTTCTAGTGGTTGGCTAAGACATATGTTGTTGCTATGTTTAAGAAGCAGAGTCATTATATTCATGAATTTGTTGAAGGACTTAGAAATTTAGAAGCCAAATTAGGGATCTATGTTTGCACTCCAATGTGACTCCATGCTTGTTAAGCATCTATGTTTCCAGTCTAGCTTGGGATATCTGCATCCGCCACAAAGAAATATTCAAAATTCTATTTATTTGTTTATTTCATGAGAGGTGCTCTAGAGGACATTAATAAAATTATCTTATCTTATTTAGGACCATCTTATCTTATATTTTACTTAAAAGGTTTCAAGTTTTAGAAACTCTGAAAAGTATTGAACTCTTCACTTGATAGAGAGGTTTTCCACAGGTTGCAAAATTTGATCGAGAGCTATGTTTTTAAAAGTATATTTTTTCAAATATTTGAAGAATATGAAGCACTTGACAGGATCGACTAGTTTCAAGCAAGAAACTAAGATTGATGGAGTGATGAATGACCATAAGGAATGTTTCTTTCAATTCTTCTTTCCTCTGAAACACGGAACTGAAAAATTTATTTTTCTTTCCTCCAAAACACGAAACTAAAAGCCTCAAAGAATTTATCAGTCTGTGGGAAGATGCAACAAATATTTTGATTCTTCAATACATCTCAAAAAATATTGCATCTAAGATGCAAAGACCTCTAACTCTTGGCCAGATTGGAATATTGCAAATAGTACTTCCCTTTCTGCCAAAGGATCTTGTTTCAGAGTATTTAAAGAAATTAGTATGTTTCTGGCTACACATAAATACATTTCTAGAAATCAGTTTGTAGGATAAAATAGTGTGTATGATCAAAGGCTTTGAAAGAGCCCTATGTTCTACATTTGACAACTGGGAGAAAATTGTTTATATTTCCCCTCATATTTTCCTAATTTTCCTTCAGAATTTGTTCTTTCAAGAATCTTTGCGTAGACATTTATCCTACTTTCTTTAATGAGAGATTCAATCGAGATGTGAAGGAATTTCTGAAAACTTTTATGGTCCATTGAGAGATATAATTAGTAAATTATTTCTTGATAAACATGGAATAGTCAAATGGTGAATTGAAACTTCAAATATTATCTGCAGAAAATACTTTCCAAGGTTTATATTACATTTGATCAGTGTGCTTTTCTTGACATCAATCAACTCCATGGGAAAGCTAATAGATAATGCACAATTATTGTACAAATCTTCAAAAATAGTTGAGTACAAAGAATTTTCCTTTTAAATTTAGAGAAGGGTCATTGCAACCGTTGGAGAAGTGCTCTTCCAATCAAGAAGCCTAATTAAATAGAGTAGATTTTTCATACGAATGGGAAAGCTAACAGATAATGCACAATTATTGGAGCATGTTCACATATAGTTGAATATAGAGAATTTTCCTTTTAAATTTAGAGAAAGGCTACTGCAATTATCAGAGAAGTGCTCTTCCAATCAAAAAGCATAATTAAACAGAGTAGATTTTGCATATGAACGAGTTGAGGATGATGTGCTTAGATACCAAGCCTTCCTCTAGGTGGAGGGTAAAAATTTGTCACATAATGAATCTCAAACATCAAAAACCTAAAATACTACACCTATTACCCGCATACACAATGTCACAGTGTCATCAAGCAACTTAGCTAATTTAAGATGAACATATGCTTTCCTTATATGTTTTTCATACACAATGTCACAATGTAATCAACCATCTTAGCCAGTTTAAGCTGAACATATGCTTTCCTTATATGCTTTTCATACACAATGTCACAACATCATCAAGCAGCTTAGCCAGTTTAAGCTGAACATATTCTTTCCTTGTATGTTTTGCACTCAATGCAGGCACTTGTTGCTCATCAACCCTCCTTGTTTCAAGTGGATTCAAGTGGATGATTGAAACTATGACTAAAATGGATTCTTTAAATATTGTGATTGGGGAATCTTCTAAAAAACAGAATTATCATAAATGACCTTTGAAGAAACCCAAGTGGAAAAATAATGAAAGTAGGCATCTTGGAACAAGAATCATAGGATGAAGTTCAAGAACAACTTTTGACATAGGTTGATAGATTGCTAAGTGAGATCCAATGAAATAAAATTGAAAAACCTACCTTTATCATATCATTTTCAATCACCCAGACATTTCAATTAAAGGTAGGGAGTGGCTTATGTTTATCTATAATTAGAATATAGAAATAACATTGAGTCAAAGAAGAGAATGTTGTCATATTACTGCCTAGCTCAAAGGAAATTATGGCGACAAGGTTCTTATCCTTGACTAATTTTGATAAATATATATTTAATATTTTGGTTATCTAGCCAAAAACAAAAGGGGAAAGTAAATTTTCATCCCTTAGGAATACTTCATGAAGGCTTATCTTAATCAAGTAAATGCAATTGACATCTTGGAATGGCATAGGAAGACAAAGGCAATGGCAGAAAAAGTGATAATTATGTGTACTACAAATGTGAACATGTTAAGGGTGCTATTCAGTAGGATGGATCTACAACTCAAAACTACAAAGATAATTTTCAAGAGTAGCTCCAACAATTTAAATAATTTATAAAATAAAATCAATGTTATTTTTACATGCCCGGGAATGAGAACAACACCAAATTGATATTAGACTCCAGAGAAAAAGAAATACATGGTTTAAAGGGTGATTATAAGGGAACTAATTTTGACTTTATAATGAGTTACTTGCATCATATGAGGAAATAAATGAACTGTCCTTGTAATTTAAAGGATTGATTTATGATAGAGCAAAGATAAATTCCCAAATATGATGTATCCAACAAGAAAATGTTGACCTAATGGAAGAATTTAAAAAAATGGGAAAGTGATATCAAGAGAAAACATTTGAATACAAGACAAACCAAAATTCTATCTTGAATTAAAATACACTTAATCATGACTCATCATAAGTTTCATCTGATCAATCATCGAAAATAATTAAAAAAAAATTTAGGGTTAAAATTTTTGGAGAGCCGCCAGGAGGCAGCTCAATTGGTGATGGCGATGAAAATGAAGTGTTATGTGCGAGGAGGTTAGAGGTTCAAATCCCCCTTATTCACTTGTGCCTACGAAATGGGTATATGTTGGCACCTCAATGTTATAGTGGTAGCAATTGGAATTTTATCTCATATCGTACGAGTAGGAGACCAACCCAATTGTTGATTCCTGGTATATAAAAAAAAATGTTGCAAATTTAGAGACATAAAAAAAAAATAATAAATAAAAAAAATGGAAAATAACTATAAATGATGAACAAAACCACCTTTTATAACTAAAAAAAGTAAGATTATTGAATCAACGCATGTTAGGAAATGAAGAATCTAAGTTGAATTCACTACAAAACATATTAATTTCAAAATTTGTGGCAAAGAAGACTTCAATGAAGTCCAAAGAAGAAATTTAGGATTCTGTCATAGATAAAATTAATGGCATTCAACTAGAGATCACTGTATTCCACTAAGACTTTATTTCAATAGAAAATTACCTATTAGATATAAGAAAGTGTTGCTAGAAATTGAATGTGTTCTTTCAAAACTGAACTCAATCATGAAATGGCTTAAATCTAATGATGAATGTATTCATGAATTTTTTGGGATGACATAGAGGGAAGAAAACCATCCACACTATAATAAGAATAATAGAAAAGAATTGGCAAATTAGGCTTAGGAAAATCAGAATAGCATAGGTTGGAGTTGAAATAAATTAATTTAAAGAAGAATATAATTACACACTATGTTTTGTATTTCTTAACCATGACACAAGATAATTGGATAAAATCACAAAATAAATATGGGGAAGCATTGGCCAATTTCTAGAACAAGCATAATTATATACGCAAGTCAGGTAGAGAATTAATTTTTGATGAATTGATTATACAAGCCCTCCTGAAAGAGTTTAATATTTTGATACTATCAGATAAATTGACTCATGAATTTCCTCCTTTAGCACATTATCAAATGTTAGGATTAGATATAGATTACCTAAAGGTTAGAAGGTAACCTTTGACATCATCCGCACAATGGGAAAAATTTATAAAGGATAAGAGAGAGGTGACTAAAGGAGCATTTCATTCTAAAGAAATCTAGTCTACTGCTCCACTACAATCAAACATTGAAGAAATTTAAGGGGAGGATGTTGGCATTGATGTCGAATTCAATGCATTAATGTCAACTTTGATGCATGGATGCGTTGATAATATCAAGGGATATCGTTGGTATTGTTGTGTCAGCCTTGAATGGGGGATCGAAATCAGGGCGAGTGTTTTGGTATGTGCAGTCATTATTCAATAACCATCATAGAAAAAATTAAGTGATAAAGATTAAAAACATTAACTACTATCATTGTTGGATGTGTGTTCTTACGAATGATGCTTTGAAGGAATTTATTCCCTACTAAATGATTGTGAATTCTCTTGTAGATTTCATGGTTGGATAGTGCTTAGGGATACCTCTCTAACAATATAAGACAACCGAAAAATCTCCTAAGCGTTGAGGAGTTATGACTAGTTGAATTTTAGTACGGTTTTAGGGCCTGAAGGTTCCGTAGACTAAAAAATAGCCACGATATGGACTTGTTTCCATCAGTTTCTTGTT
This sequence comes from Pinus taeda, assembly GCA_000404065.3. Taxonomy (NCBI): domain Eukaryota; kingdom Viridiplantae; phylum Streptophyta; class Pinopsida; order Pinales; family Pinaceae; genus Pinus; species Pinus taeda. The sequence continues at coordinate 17,763 of APFE031757530.1, forward strand.
AATTTCCACAATAGGGAAGATGAGATTGTTGAAGGTGAAATATGGGTAGTAGTCTGGTAGATGGAGGCCAAAACCTTTTCCATCATCTACTGGGGTAATTCGTGTTCATTCCCTAGAAGCCGTGTCTCGAGGAGAATTTTGTTGACGAACCCAAGGGATGGTAATTTTACCATCAATAGATGTGAATTTTCATGTATCACCCTAGACGACATCATTGGATGACCTAAATTGGATTTTGTTATGGGTAGCGAAGTCGGGATATTAGAATGGTTCCAAAAGCTAACATTAATACTCATTCCATACCCTAGGAACATGATCGTTGATGTATAAATAATGTGTTTGAAAGGTGTGAGCCACATGATAGACTTTGGGAGAGAAAGATTCTACCCAGATATGGAATATAATGCACATTTCACACCCTAAAACTTTTAATTCAATAAGGGAAGATAATGAAAAATAAAAGGTCTCTCAAGCCTCTACCTCCACACTCGATGACTTGAAAATAGTGATAGCTTGTAAAACTAGTTGTCTATGATGATGTGGTAGCTAGATAAGAAATGGCATTAACGCATGGATTCTGATAAATGTGACACATGGAATGTTGATTTAGCGGTTTCAAGTGGCCCATTTATAGGGGATACATGGAACCAATTAAAGGCCACCACATGGCAGTGACAATGTCAATAATGACATGGAATTCGATAGTTAAGGTGGCAAGTGATGTGGTATGTTCTTGAAGTTTTCATGAGGGGGAACTCTTCGTGGATGGTTTCTCGTGTTAACAAAGTGCTGACATGGTGGAGAACATAGCAAAGCTCAAGAGAGATGGCATAGTGGGTGGTCCCACAATTGATAGAGTTGAGAGACATAACCATTCACACCATAGTTGCTTGAAGAGAAGTTCATTCGCTGGGTCATTTTAGGATAACAATAGAACTGGACATGGCCTGATGGAGCTGGGAGCTATAAAACCAATGTCATAATACTTAGATATATAGAGCTAAGACATAAGGGTGTAAGATATTAGACCACAACATAAGCGACCCAAATTTATGTAGGAACAAAATGAAATACATATTTAAATAGAATCATAGAGCTATAGATAATGGTGAACTTAAATTATTTAATAATAAAATACTGAGAACTGTTAACATGCATAAAGGAAATAAAATAGTTGAGGTGATGGTAGCTTATTTATGAGAAGACATGTGATGCAAGCATTCCTCTAAACTGTGTTAGAATGAGGCTGCTAGGCCTTTTAATCATTTATAAATAAAGGAAAAACCATAAACATGTAAAATCCTAACCCTAGGAGATGAAGCAATAAAAGAATGTGGAACCTATTGGGGTTAGTTGGTACATCAACTTCCTAGGTTCATATCTTTGGCATATAATATTTGTTTTACGCAAATGATACCTCATTAGAAATATCTATCTAATAAATAAGACCTTTGAATGGCCTATATATCCAAAAAAACATTGTTTAGTGCCTCAAAACAGCTCTGAAAGTTCAAGACCCAAAAAATTTTAAAAATAGTAAATTGTGCTACAATTAAGAAAATAGAAAGAAAAATTGTTGGGGGTTCAAATGGAATAGGAGGGTAGCCACCAATATCAACCTAGATCAGTCCCATGCCTTAGGAACCCATCCCTTAGGAAGCAATGTCCGCATTGTGTTGAGTGCCTCCATGAAATGGGGAAAGTTCCACAGAACTTGGTCCTTGGTGAGACACTTGTCCTAGTGCAAGCTTTCACCATATTTAACAAAAACTATAGTTGAATCCATTTTTGTAGAGTTTTGCTGATATTTTTGGCCATGATCTAATCATTTGTGGCCTATTCTATGCAATCTAGGTTGAATTCTCTTGGTGTTAGCTATTTGACAATTTCCAAGGTGTCCAACAATGGTGGAACGTATCACCACAGATGGTCCACATTTTACACTCGGTGCTAGCCAAGGAATAAGGGAATCTTGAGCTTGAAATAATTGTCTCCCATATCCTTGTTGATGGTGTAAGATCCATATCAGAGTGGTCGTAGCTTCTGATGGGATCTGCAAAGGCGTTCTTTCTACAAATGCAACCAAATTTTGTTGCCTACCTGAAAGTAATGTGACACCCAATGTTGATCATTTCAATATTTATGCTTAGTATTTGATTTATCCATTATTTCTTCAATCTTCTTCTCAATGTGTTGGATGTGTTTGATATACCTAGTTTCTTTATCAACCTTAGATTGTACAAGCACAAATTATGCTTATGTAGTCATGTGAGGCATGCCAACATCAATGAGACACAATGGTTGAAATCGAAGACAAACTTGAAATGACACGTTAAGTTATAGAGAGATCTATTGTAGTTGTGCTTCACATAGGGAAGGCTCTCATCCCATGTGCATGGATTCTTAAAGTTGTACAGGCGTAGTATGTGCACGATCATCATGTTCACAACCTCATCTGGACATTAGTTTGTGCATGGAATGTAGTTGGCCTGGTGAGCTTGGTGTCCTATACCAAAATGTTCTCAAGAATATATTATATTTATTTTATATAATGGACTTCAGGTTCCCAAAATATACTCATACTCATCCAAATAAGAGTTTGGAAATGTCCTCAGTTATAATACTCTTCTTGCAGGTCACTAATATAGCCATCTTAGAAAAATTTTCCACGACCACAAATACATAGTCATTACCATGCTTGGTAGAAGGGAGGCGAGATAGATAGTCCATGGAGATGGATTCCCAAGGTTGCATGTGAGTAGAAAAATAGGCATACATGCCTTTTTTTAGGTGGTTGGGTTGACGATGGCACATGTGGTGTAGGATCTAATACATTTTCTAGCATCTTGTTAGAATTTTGGCCAATAAAAATACTTATTTAATAATTTAATAGTTTTATCCAAGCCAAAGTGTTATGAGACCCACTTGTAGTGTGCCTCCCCAAATCAGCTTGGCATGCTCACTTGAAGGAACACAAAGATGGCCCAAGTACCATAATAATGCATCCTCGAGGTGGAATTTTAGAACTTTCTTGCAGTCCCCTAGCATGTAGTTTTTTGTGGCAAAAATTGAATAATTTTTGTATACTTGTGGCCATCCAGAGGTCTCATGGCCATAAGATTTTATAGTAGTGGTCAATGTTGCAATTTGGGGCCGACTGAGGAAATCTACAACATGATTGGTGTTTCTCTTCTTGTATTTAATTTTTAAATGGAATTTTTTGAAAATATGTTGATCAATTTTTACGGTGATTGTTCTACAACTTCACTTGTGTCTGTATAATCTTAAGAGGTCGATGATTTGTGTGGATGACAATATCCTTCCCCATAATGTAATGTTTCCATTTTCAGGAATCCTACACGATATAATACATCTCTTTATGTAGGTGGGGTATTTTTGAATTTTATCATAAAGTTTCTCACTATGATAGGCCACTAGATACCCTTATTGGGTGAGAAATACACCAATATCATAGTTAGAAGCATCTGTCTTAATTTCAAATGGTTTTTATAGGTTTATAAATGCTTGCACTAGTGCACAGCAAAGGTGATAATTAAGCTCAATGAACGCCTTCTCTTGGGACTCAGAACAAAAAGATCTGCTTTCACTTCGTCCTTGGTAAGATGACTCAAAGGCCAAGTGATATGAGAGAACCCCAGCATTAACCTATGAAAAAAATTGGCAAGTCCCAAAGGGTTGTGAAGCTATCTTAGAGTAGTTGAGGCTAGCAAATCCTAAATGACTTAGATCATATCTAGATCCACATACACACCTTGCTCATTAATGATGTAACCCAGATATTGGACTTGGCTCATGCCAAAGGTCCATTTATTCAAGTGTTAGAAAATTATATATTACAGAGCAGTGGAACACATAAAATACTACAGAAATATAAACACAAAAAATGCATAAAACAAGAGAGACAGATATATCTAGTTCACCCAGTTTGGGCTACATCCACGGAGAAACAACCAGTCCTTATTTTATTATATTATCCAACAAACTGAAGAGATGCGACCTACAATAGATCCGCCGTAACATCCTCTTCACTCTCAATCTCCTCTCTCTTCCTCACTCATAATACAGATATACGTAGACATAATACAATTCCCTCATATATAGTGAGGGTTTTCCTTCTAGGGGAAAAACCCTAAATTAAACATAACTTCTACTGTCAAATCATTCACCTAATGAACGACCTAGATTGACTAGAAATTACTACACTTTTACAAGGGAATTTTACATCTAATTTTAGCTTCGGGGGCGATACCCCCAAACCCTCGCCAGGGGACCACTAGCTCCTTGACCCCCACCGGGGGACAAGTTCCCCCCGCGTGGAGGGGTTTACAGTCTTCCTAGTGTATACATCCGGCTAAAACCTTTGAATATATAACATAATTAGGCTCCACACCCAACATCAAGCTCACACAAAACTTGTGCTACTAAAGGATTTGAAGGACTTTTCAAATTTGATGCAGGTGCTTTTCCCAAATATTGTTGAAGATGAGGATGTTTTCTAGGTATACAACCACAAACGAGTTTGTAAACAGTCACAAGGTGTCATCCATTGGCCTCATAAACATTGTAGGGAAAATTTTCAACCTGTAAAGCATGACCAAACACTCAAAAGTCCCTCCTTGTATTTTAAGGCAACCTTCCATACATTTGTGGGCTATATTGGAACCTAGTGAGAGCCATAATTTAAATCGATCTTGTTGAAGTACTTAGCCCCCTTAAGTTGGTCAAGAAGGTCATCAATCCATGGGATTGGATACCTATTCTTGACAATGATTTTATTTAGTGCCTAATAATCAATTCAGAGTCGCCATGTCCCATCCCTGTTATGTACAAGTACAATTGGGCTCCCACAAGGTGAGAAACCTAGTTGGATGTGCCCCTTTTGCAACAACTCATGAATCTGCCTCTTGATTTTTCATTTCCCATAAGAAAGTGCCATTATTTCATCCCATTGGATGATGGCACTCTAGGAGCCCAATTGATTTAATTCTTAACATGACAATACAAAGGTATCGAAGTGGGTGAGGAGAATATGTCCCTGCATTCTTCCATGACCATATCCACCTACTTTTGTTGCATGGTGGAACCCTTCTCAATGACCATAAATGTGGCCACAATCTTTCCCCTAATTTGAGAATGAAAAAAAAAAGAAAACAAATTTCTTGGTCTAAGAGATTATCTTACTACATTACTTAGCATATAGCAGAGAGATGGCAGTAGATGTGGCTACCTATGGTATGTCCTATAACTTACTACCTAACATAATAATAGTAATAATGCAAGGCCTAAACTCATACACAACATATCGCTTCCATAAGTATGGTTGGACTAATTACACATCACAAACTTACAGAGGAGCAACATCACAAAATACCTCATCCATGAAGGGCTTTCCTTGTAGGGAATGAAGCGCTATTGGATGATGTAGAGAACTTTTCCTTGATGGAGCTACCCGACGGTGTATGGTTGTGTATGTGGTTTGGTCGATAGGACCAACCACTTAATAAAATCCATTGATATGAAGTTATTTCCTGTCTTGCCATAAAAGATCAACTACAGTGGAGACCCCTTCACCCACATTTGTGAGTCCAAGAGAGCTTCCCCTTCCTTTCGATCTTACACTCAACCTTCTAAATCTTGGTTGTGGAGATGATGGTAGTAGGCTTTTCTTCGATAATCTACTTTCCTTTCTCATTCCATTTACTGGGTTCTACCTTAGATTCAAAACATCCATCTAACTTTGAAACCTTCATTTCAACTACCAGTGACTTCTTTGCGAGACATTCACCTATGTTGTGAGTGGGGCTCTTATGGAACTCACACCACTTTCCTGTGTCCTTCTTTTTCTTTGTGGTGTTCTTCTTTTCTTGCAGATTCATTAGGCGAATTTTCAGGTCCAAAATGGGCCTCCTAAGGAAATTATAAAATAATAGTGGAAATAATAAAATAATATTATATTACACCATCAAATTTTAGAGGGAAAAAAGAAGAAAACTTTTTTTCAACTTGTATTTTCAACTTACCTTCTTATGGGTTTACTCAAATTTCAAGTGGAAACACTCATTAGTGTTCGGTTGTGTTATATTCTTTCCACAACTAGCCCATGTAGTTAACCGGAGGTTAGAAGGGGTGTAGAGACCCCCATTTGTTGCATAGCAGGAGGTGACAGGGGGTTTGAGGCACACTCGTAACCCTACTTTATGGGGTTTGGGGTAGCGCCATGGCAAATTTTAGTTTTGGACCCTATGTTAGGTTGGCAAAACCACCTATGGTTTTGTGCATGATTTTCGCACATGTTTTTTGGACACGATGGTTTTTGGTCCATGGTATTGGACGCAATGGTTTTCGGTCCATGGTATTGGATGCTTCGACATGTATAAATATGTATTATAACATTGAAAGGAACATAATGAAAAATCAAGCCGGTAGTCTCGGTTTTGGGATCCAGGGGAAAATGTCTATGTATATGTGTTTTATGTGTTATTCTCTTGCATTGCTTATTTTATATGTTTTAGAATTCGTATGCAGGTAATTTATGTGCGGGGTTAAAACATACATTTGGTATCGGAGTTGTTTTGGCTTCAAAGGGACACCTTTGTTGCTGAGGGGTTTTTCTCGGGCCTGTGGTAGACCTTGTTCAAATTGGAGATATGTGAGATCGATTCTAGTGGTGAAAGAATATGGCTAGTAGTGGAAAGATAGAGATCGAAAAATTTAATGGTCAGAGTTTTGAGTTGTGGAAACTCAAGATGGAGGATTTGTTGGTGGATAAAGATCAATGGATCATGGTAGATCCAGGTAATAAACCAATGGGAGTGTCCGACGAAGAATGAAAGAAGTTAGATCAGAAGGCAAAGAGCACAATATGATTGTGTGTCTCAAATTCAGTATTGTTGAATGTATCAGGGGAAGCTACGATGAAGGCTTTGTGGGACATGTTAGGGAATTTGTACCAATCTAATTCTCTAGTGAATAAATTTTTCCTGCGGTAAAACTTGTATAAGTTGAGGATGAAACATGGAAACTCAGTGATAGAACATCTAAACAGATTTATTACTGTGGTAAGTCAGTTATGATCTGTTGATATTAAAATCTTAGATGAAGATAAGTGCATCAGTTTGTTGTGTTCTCTGCCAGATTTGTGGGATAATCTAGTTATTGCAATAGGTAGTAATGCAATTGCCTTGATGTTTGATGAAACAATCTCATCCTTACTGACAGAGGAGATGAGATGGAAAAATATGGAGAGCCAGAATGGTGATGCCTTGTCTGTACGAGGACAGTCCCAGAACATAAACAAAAATAAGTTATCGCATGGGAGATCTAAATCTAGAGGGAGATATAAATCTCCACGAAAACCTGTAAAGGTGGTGTGCTGGAAATGCGGAAAGGAAGGGCAATACAAAAGGGACTGTAAATCCGAAGCTCCTAATAAAGGAAAGGGATCTGATGATGCTCCTTCGGCAGAGGTGAAAACCACCTCAAATGAAGGTGGGGATGTGTACTTGGACTCTTCAAGTACACATGTAAATCATGAGGCATGGTTGAGTGACTCAAGTGTATCCTTTCACTTCACTCCCCATAGAGAGTGGTTCTATGAGTATGAGAAATATGATGGTGGTGATGTCTTCTTGGAGGATGACAGGAAGGCTAGAATCATTGGTCGTGTAAAAGTAAAGTTGAAGTTGCAAGGTGGAAGGGTTAGAACACTTCTAGGTGTTCTACATATTCCTGCATTAGCCAGAAATCGGATTTTTGTAAGCAAGATGGATGATGCAGGTGTAAAAATAGTGTTCGAGAAGGATACCTGCAAAATGGTTCCGGGAGCACTAGTATTGATGTGAAGAGTTTGGATTGGAATTCTATACGATCTGCAAGGTAGCACTATTATTGATGGGTGCAACATTTTTGTGGTTACTGAAAGTGGAGAAGAAAATCTAGTGGTCTCTTGAGAAAAGACCATGCTATAGCATCAAAGGCTTGGACATATTGGAGAGAAGGGCCTTCGAATACTTCATGGTAAAGGTATGGTAAATGGTATGATTAATAAATATCTAGATTTTGATTTATGTGAAAATTGTGTATATGGGAAGCAGAATCGGGTGAGTTTCCTCTCTG
>APFE031757530.1:36578-84078 GCA_000404065.3 Pinus taeda
AGTATTAATTAACATTATATAAATATATAAAAAATCATAACCTCAAAATATTAATGTTATTATTTTTTTCAAACTTTGCAAAACAAATTAAAAACTTCATTATAAAGAAGCCTCGCAAAGAAAAATAAAAAACACATGTTTGAAAAGCCATTAACATAAACATCTTAAGGTGAAAAGCAAGATGAATAAGACAACTAGAAAAATGGTAAAATAATCAACATTTAAAACAAAAATTATTGACACTTAATACATTAGAAAATTTAAAGTATCAAAGATAAGCCCCCTAAAAAAAGGGGGTTGATGTTGCATCAACACTTTTCAAACTTAGCTTGAAAATCACTAACATTAAAAAAAAGTGTTTATGCTTGATATAAAGAGAATTTAAAGTGTGAAAGATATGCTAAAAAGCAAAAGGTTATTCTGAATAACTACTTTTCAAAATCGGGTGATTGTTTTTCTACTTCAAAAAAATGGATAGTCAGTAATTTTCTCGTTTGATATTGCTATGTTAAAAGGACAACCAGGTTGAGAATAATAAATGGTTATACCATTGATGATTAAAATTTCTATGAAATTAATGGCAAGATTGTACAAGTAAATCCTTCATAATAAATGAAGCCCATCTGTTTGTTCTGAAAGAATACTTTAGCTGTAGGGGCTATGACAAAATAGACAAGCCAAAGGAATGAATGGTAATCCCATTAATAGTTTGAGGCTATCTCATCAAAGAATAGAGGTTAAGAGAGATCATCACATTAGATGAGACAATGTAGTGATTTGAAGGTAGTGTTGTTGAAACTTGGAGGACAATATGGTGAACCATACTAAAGTAGGACCCTCCTGCCATGTAGATTTCAATGGCGACACTCCTTAAGTTATGCAGGTTGGTAATGAAGACCATACTTAAGCCCTCTAAATGTATAAAAGTTAAATTGGAAGTAGGGTGAGCCATACTAAATTGTTTCCTCGAGCCCTATAAGACTAAATGAAGGTTGTCCTTGAGCCTTACAATTTTAAGTGAATTCCTTCTCAAGTTACACAGATATTTAATGAAGCTCTTTTAAAGTTGTGTATGTTTGCATAGAAGTATGGGCTGCTATATTGGGATAGAGATAGTAAATTCAATAATAGTATAGATTCTTAGTGGGGTAAAGCCATACTAAAGTGCATCCTCGAGTGTTATGTGTTATTTGGATGTTAGAGTGAACATAGTTGAAGATGGAAGCTATGAAAGGAGAAACCTCTGTGAAACAAATGTTGGCTAGTACAATGAAAAATAGAAGGTCTAGTGTTGTGTGTAGTTGTGAGAGTGAGTTGTAGAAGAAGGTTTTGTTATCTTGAAGCATAGAGAAGGATGAGAGTTGCTATAGCACAATTCAATTTAGCATGTCAAATGTACAAGTAATACTAGTGTATCTGTTTAAGGAGAGGAGAAGGCTAAAAGCTCAGTGGTATGAGTAGAGAGAGAAGGGTGTAGAGGATAATGGAGGGATGATAGTTGATTGAGGTTTTTCATTAGGCTAAGTGAGAGACATAGATGAGAGAAACAAATGCAAAAATGACACTTGTGTGTACATTTCGAAAATCAAATGAAAGAGTTGTATGTAGGTTCAATAGGTTAGTTCCTTCAAATCAAGAAGTTGATTATTCCATGTAAGTCGATATCTAAGGAATAGCTTGGGGGCTGGTAGCTCGTACAAGTGGGTGGTTGCAAAAACAAGTATTTGGTGCTTCTTTCAAGCTAGTAAGATGCCTACAAAGGAGGGAGTGGGTGCTTCCTACTAGTGGGTGCTAATAAAAAAATTAAGGGAGTTGGTGCTTCCTAATGGTGGGTCTTGACAAGAAGTAAAGGGAGTTGGTTCTTCTTGCTAGGGGTACCAATAAAACAATTAAAGGAGTTGGTGCTTTCTACTAGTGGGTGCCAACAAAATAGTTGGGGGATTCAGTGCTTCCTATGAGTAGGTGCTCAAAAAAATTGATGTAATATGAGTAGTGGCTTTAGATTTACATCATAACACATCAGTTTTGTTATTTTCTCCCTTTATGGTTTTCCACATTAATATTATGCGTTCATATGTGCATGCTATCTATGGAATTGTTGTGATCTTCATGTGATGAAATATGTTGTTTCTTACATAAGATGTTGTTGGTTTTTTGCAGGAATGGTTTCCAAGCAAAGAAAAGGTTATAAATTGGAAATAATGATAAAATTAGTGTTAATATTAATTCAACCCCTTCTTTCATTATTTTTTTAAATTGTTATTAGAGAACGTTCCTTCACAAGCATCTTAATCGCTAGAATCAAAAGGAAACATCACTAATCAGGATTGGCCAACACCACAAGGAGTACCATTTTTTAATGGGCCAAAGTATGTTCTCTGGAAGATAATAGTGGAAGCCTATTTAATGGCTTTTGATTTTCATATTTTGTGCTCTATAGTGAATGGAGGGAAGAATGAGTATGATAGTGAAGTGATGAAAAGAGATTTTGGGGTATAGCCAAAATCCCTTTCATTTATATATCAATTCTAGAACCTATGGGTTATGAGCCCATCACTTATTAGAAGTGTTCCATAAGGCTTTAAGCTTCAAAACCGGACAATATAACATATCAAAGCCTTTTACACTATTGGGAGCATTGCATTTCTCTTTTACATTATAACCCCGGGACATCAAGTCTTTATCACAATACACAGAAATATGAGAAAAGCCCACTCCGAAACACAAAGCCAGATCTCAAAATTTATTCACCCAAATCTATATATATCATCGTGTCCGCACCTTTAGTTGCTCCACAACACTGCTCCAATCTCCGATTGTTGATTGACGCTTATCGCTATCAGTGTATCAATGTATCGCATATCCACTACCCTATGTGCTTGATTTCTGTGATTACCAATCAATGATTATATTGCGACTATTAATCCTGACTTTAAATCTGACGATCCATGATCTATTACATCATTGCAATCACAATAGCTCCATGGCCAATTCCAATAACACATAAAGGGTTCCAGTGGTTTCCACTGATGCGATATAAAGGCTCTGCTCCACAGTGATTGAAACTGGATCGTTGGTATTATAGATCTAACGGTTCTCGAGCATCAATTCTTCATTTCCTCTTGGACTTGGTTCCACTTGTTATTGATTGATTTTACACCTTTCTCAGGATTTCGTCTACCACACTCCATCAACACACGACACAACTGTTATATTTATAACAATATTTTGTTGAATCACCATCGATCCTACAGTGATCAACAGTCTCACAACATAGGATTTAAAGCCATCCACGCATATATTATTATATATATATATATATATATATATATATCTAGATAACATGAAAAGGCATTATTACATAAACACACAAGCACACAACATGCATCTATTCATTATACATAGTACTAAATACAGGCTAAGGCTTTTTAGCCTTAGAAACAAGCTTCCTCTCGACTACATTGTGAATACTTTCTCCTATCCGTTATCTACCTATATCATTTTGTATTCTTGTTTGTCTCTAATTGAACACGCAGGCTCATAATATATAAGGAACATTGGATCGGATCACTGAAAGGATCCAATCAATCCTCCCCATGAATCACTCAATTGTCCCTAATTCTCTCTACATGCATACATATGTGGCAGATTACATTTAATAAAGTCTTGGAGAGACTTTATCCATTCCATCATTTAAGATTTATTTTAATAGAAATGTCCCCTATTTTTCTCAATGGTCCATGTCCTCTCCTTGCTCTGCTTTGGATTCTTCTTTTAATGAAGGGTTTTGGATGCTCCTACATCAAACTTCCGAGGCACAAAAAATTATGACCTCCTAGTCATATGTTTCTCCTTATCTCTAGCAATTCTACCCACTTCTGAGTGGAATTGCCTTCATGATATTCTGTGAGCTAAAACCAACCTCTGCAATAACAGTCTTCCTCTACTACATGATACCTCACCAAGCTCTCCTCACTCAGTCTTTTGGCATTCTTTGGGTTCTCTTCTCTAGAACTAATTGAACAATCCTTCCTCTAGGTTGTTGCAAGTCTTCCCACCTTTTGTTTCCATTCTCTCACGACAGTAAGACCATAAACTCTCTGGTATTCACCACAAATTTACCTCCTTCTTCTTGTGCTTGCACTCCTTCTTCCTTCTCACAGGAAATATTTCCCTGCACTAATACCACTTGATGAAAAGAGATTTTGGGGTATAGCCAAAATCCCTTTCATTTATATATCGATCCTGGGACCTATGGGTTATGAGACCATCACTTATTGAAAGTGTTCCATAAGTATTTAAGCCTTTAAAATCAGAACATATAACATAACAAAGCCCACCAAAATCCCTTTCATTTATATATCGATTCTAGGACCTATGGGTTATGAGACCATCACTTATCGAAAGTGTTCAATAAGGCTTTAAGCCTTTAAAAGTAGACCATATAACATAACAAATCCTTTTACACTATTAGGAGCATTACATTGCACTTTTACATTAAAACCCTGGGACATCAACTCTTTGTTACAATACACAAAAATACGGGAAAACCCCGCTCCGAAACACAAAGCCGGCTCTCAAAATTTATTCACCTAAATCTATATATACTATCGAGTGCACACCTTTAGTCGCTCCACATCACTGCTCTGATCTCCGATTACCATTCAGCCCAATCGATGCTTATCGCTATCGGCGTATCGCATATCCACTACCCTCTACGCTTGACCTCTACAATTAACTATTAGCGATTGGATCACGACTGTCGATCTTGAATTTCAATCTGATGGTCCATGATATGTCACATCATCGCAATCACAATCACTCCATGGCTAATTACGATAACACATAAAGGGTTCAAATGGTCTTTGTCAATGTGATATAAAGGCTCTGCTCCACAGCGATTGAATCTGGACCGTTGATCTTACAAATCTAATGGTTCCTAAGCATCAATTCTTCATTTCCTCTTGGACTTGGTTCCACTTGTTATTGATGGATTTTACACCTTTCTTAGGCTTTCCTTTGCCACACTCCGTCAACACACGTCATAACAATTATATCTATATAACATTATTTCATTGAATTGCCATCGATTCTAGAGTGGTCGATGGCCGACCAACAGTCTCACAACACAGGATTTAAGCCATCCACGCATATATATATATATATATATATATATATATATATATATATAATATTATATATTATATATAACAAAAATGCATTATTACATAAATACACAGGCACACAACATGCATCCATTTATTATACACAGTATTGAATACAAGCTAAGGCATTTCAGCCTTAGAAACAGGCTTCCTCTCGACTACATTATGAATACACTCTCCTGTCTATTATCTACCTATATCACTCTATATTATTATATGTCTCTCATTGAATACGTAGGCTCATAATATATATAAGGAACATTGGATCGGATCACTAAAAGGAGCCAATCAATCCTCTCCATGAATCACTCAACTGTCCCTAATTCTCTCTACGTGCATACATATGTGGCATATTATGTTTAATAAAGTCTTCAAGAGACTTTATCCATTCTAGCATTTAAGCTTTGTTTTAATAGAAATGTCCCCTGTTTTTCTCGATGGTCCACGTCCTCGCCTTGCTTCTCTTTAGATTATTCTTTTGATGAAGGGTGCTAGATGCTCCTACATCATGAAGCAAGATAGATTATCTTGAAGTGTCATCAGAATGGAAAATGGCATCCACCCATGGTATTCTAAGCGGAATTGACCCATGGTATCCATCCACCCATGGAATTTACCCATGGTATTGTAAGTGGAATCCACCCATGGTATTCATTCACACATAGTATTTTCCCATGGTATTGTAAGTGAAATCCATCCATAGTATTCATTCACCCATGGTATTTACCCACTCATGGAATTTACCTGTGGTATTTCAATAAAAAAAGGCTATAAGTAACAAGTTGCATTTTCTAAAAGGATAGATTGTCCACCACAATGTAGATTTACATGTATTCTCTATTTTAATAAAACAATTCTTTGTGGTTATGTTTATTATGTGTTCTCTTTTTTTCTTTTGGAATTTAACTTTTCAGATGTTGAGGGCCTCCCCTAAGATCTGAATCAAGTTCCGACTCGAATAAGGTGAGAAGTTGCAAGTCTACCACATAAATGCTAGAAAAGATTTAATGCAAAATGGAGGAGATAAATGGCCACCAGTAGAGATTGATGAACCTTGCTACTCTTACAATGAATTAAATTTGAAAGAATATGTTGCTAGAGATAAAGAGAAGAAAAGGAAAAAGAAGAAGAAGAAGCCATCCCAAAAGAGAGATACTTAGAATATTGAGGATCATCTCTCCCATGTGCAGGTTGTTAATAATCGTGCAAATTAATTAGATGAGATGAATTCTGGTTTAGAAGGTAAGATATATTATGCCATAAATGTACAAAAATAGGCCATTTATCTTCTAAACATTCATATGATTTTTTTGAAGAAAAAGATAGATATACATCTAGTAGCTATGAAGAATGACCTAGCCTCGTAGCAATAGCTGAGCAAGATACCGCTCAAGAAGAGGAGAGAGAACCCAATGACAAGCATGGGAGAATATTTGGTAGTGATGAAGAAGGAATACTTCTCATGTCGATGGAAGAACCTTTAGATTCAAAAAGGGGTCAAGATATTGGAGGTCTAGATAAATTAAATGATGATCTGAATATTCAGTGAGAAGAATATCTAAATGAGAATATTTACATTAGAAAGACACTCATGTCTACCTTGGAAGAGATCAAGGAGCTCACAAAAGAAAACCAAAAGAAAAAGGAGCAGATGCAAGAATATGAGCTTGAGAATGATGAGTTCAACAAGACAATTATTGACTTGAACATTGAGTAAGAAGAGATGAAATAATAAATTAAGGATTGACAAATCATCTCAATAATAGGGAATATTATTATGAAAGAATAGAAGCTAAGATAGTCACATTAAAACATTATTTAGAAAAGGCCAATGATCAGTTGTCTAAATATTAAAAGGTTGTAAAGGGCTCCAAGATCTTAGATGCGATCCTTAGTAGCCAAAGATCTTCTATCATTAATATTGGGTTGGGATTTAAAGAAGAATCAAGCTCTTAAATGGTAGGTAACTAAAGAGTATATAAACATGTTAGGGAAAATAAGAGGTCTACTAGCAATGGAATCAATGGAAGTGGTCGACAATATCAAAAACAAAGAAAACGAAAACAACAAATAAATATGGATAATGGCCTTAAAGTGCAACAATATATGAGAAAGATAAAGAATAGTGATGCACAAAGACAATTAAATAACCAACAAAGGCCCTATCACCCTCAAAGACAAATTACCTTCAGGTATCAAAGGTTGTTTCATGGTTATTGTTTTCCTGCAATAATTTTGGACATAAAGCCATAAAAACTCGATGGTGTGCATGAAATCAAGGCATGTTGAGTAACAACAATAAGAGAGCCGGTAATCACCCAAGGAGTGGGTACGATAATGACAACAGAAGAAATTGTATGAATGTTGTTATGAAGAATAATTACTTTTCCCCTTTCTTAAGTCATGTTCAATGCTACAATACTGGCAATTTCATGAACAAGCCAACAAAAATACGGATATAGCAAGACAAGGCCTCCCTCTCAAAATGGGCAACCAAAAAAAGTAACTTGGTCATTAAATATGAGAAGAAATAAAATGGTAGAGGAAGATGAGTTTGCCTTTTGTGCTCAGCATAAAGGTATTGTGCTAAAAGGGGGAAGAAATCAACAGAGATCTCATATTTTGATCAAGAAAATTTAGAGAAAAAATAAGAGGCGTGATTCTTTCACTCTAGTAGTGAACTTTTATGAGAGTATTAGCAGCAATAAGCGATGGTTTCAATCAAAAAAGAGCCAACATTCAAATTAATTCTTATTCATAGAATCAGAAAAAAAGGAGGAAGAAAGTTTAGATAAAGAAACATGAAAGAAATGTGATATAACCTACTATGTTAAGGAAAAAAATGACCAATCAACTCAAATTTACAGATGCTCAAGATGCTCAAGTCATAAAGAAAAACAATGTAAAAGTAAGTTGCATAGTTCTTTAAGGCAATCCATTCAAAAATAAAAGTTACTCAAAAGAATCCAAATATGATATAATAAATATCTTATAATAAAATTATTTTAAAAAAGACTTAAATAAAATAGTATTCCCCACCCATAAAAGGTGAAACATTGTTTAGGGAAAAAACAAACCCTTAAATAAAAATCATATTCTCTAGCACTTCAGAAAAAGCAAAATATAGTTAAAGCCCAACATTCAAAAACGTTTAAAAGGATCGGGCCAAGACTTACAGCTGGCTTTCCAATAAAAGACTTTCCAATACACAAATATGATGGCGGTCTCACTTGTACCCTTTAATAATTCATAAATGACATAATAAGCACTTGCTTAAAATGCCCTTAACTTTTTAAAAGAAGAAACTTAAAGAATATTCACAATAACAAATATTTTTTAAATAAGTATTTTAATATTACACAATATTTTTTTGCTTTAATGGAATTGAGTTTTAGTAGCATGATTAATTATAATTTTCCCGAAAGTGATAAAAATTGGCCGTTATTTTAATTTTGATTAGGGTATGTAAATTGAGTCATCAATCATTTTTATTGAAAATTAAAAGCATGTTATTTTCCATAAATAATAATTTTCTTACCTAGTAAAATGATTTTCAATGTTGATTTTAGGTATATCATTAATAATTTTAAAAATATAGTTTTAATTTGTAGAAAAGTTTAGGGTATGTAAATTGAGTCATCAATCATTTTAATTAAATTTTTAATATGAGTTCATACATATTTTTTTTTGTAAGTTGGGGCGGGACTCTCCGATTTACATGTCCATTAAGTACCCCTCAATGGGGGAAGGGTAGCCCAAGATTTGAACCCAAGACTTCCGGTTCGGTGAGACTTCATTTCGACGGCCCTTGCCGCTTAGGCTACCCCATGTGGGATTAGAGTCATACAATTTTTAAATAATATTTTGAATCTTAATTTTTTATATGAAATTATAATATACACTCTTAATGGAGTTATTTAATTTTTAATAACATTTTAACTTTAATCTTATACATGAAAACCGAGTAAATAGAGTGAATATATTTTTAATAATATTCCAATCTTAATTTTATATATGAAAGTATAATACACTTTAATGAGTTTTTAATTTAATAACATTTTAACCTTAATCTTATACAATAAAACCAAAACATTGCTCATTAAAACTTCATGAAAAATATTTAAAAAAACAATATTTATGTATACTTCCATTGAAATTTAAATTTATATTAGTTATAAAAAAAATCATATTAATTAACAAGACTAAAATTTAGCTGGAAAACAAGAATTCATAAATTTTAATTTAGTTGATAAAAAAAATTATTAATTATAATAATAATTTTATGAGGGAAAAAATCATAATTTTATTAATGAAAGCAAAATTACATGTTGCATATGCTATGGTGCATTACATCATAAGTCCATGATTGTTGAACTTAAGTTCATACAAAAAACAACTAATATATAGATAAAGAGAAAAGTTAGACTTTTCTCCCTTTCTTTTTCTCTACCTTGCACCATTCCCTTCGTGACGGTGAGGAAGAGACAAGAGAAAGCTGATTTCCAACATCAAGTCTTGTAGCGTCCTTGTCTCAATCTGAGGTGTTTGATGTATGTAGACGTTTGCTTCCACTGGTATCCATTGCTTCTGGTATATTTGTTATTTGTATCGGATTTCTCTTTGGTTCAACTGGACCTTGTGAGATTTCTCCTTGTAATTATGGTTCATTTGGTGTCTAATTGTTCTCATTGGGTGTGGGTTCTTCCTCTGCTTTGTCCTTATCCTCATCAAACTCAAGTGGGGGGAATTGTCATTCTTTGGGCTGTTTCGCATTTTTCTTCTTTGTTCAGGTGTCTTTCTTGGCTTCAGGACACGTATTTTGAAGGCGTCGTGTTTGCTCACAGATTCTCCATCTGAAGGTTGTGTTCTCATAACCTTAAGTATGTGTCTAGCTCCACTGGTTGTGAATCAGTTGTATGTGATCCACTAAGTCTTTGTTGAGATCTACTTCCACACATATTCGTGTGAAGGTGAAGACTCTTTCCTCCAATATTTGGGTATTTGTTTTGATGTATCATCCAATGATGTTATGAATACCATCTAGGACATGATTTTCCGAGAAATGTAGAGGGAGTTTAGAAATCGAACTCATACCAAAATTCTAGTTAGGACCATGGTATTTGCATCAAATTCTAGAAACCAAGGTGTGATGAAGAGCTTCAACGATCCCTATAACTATGGTCCCTCGTGAAGGATAATGTCTCTTGCATCTGATGTTGGAAATTTTACAATGAAGAACCCTTTGGAGCAGGGGTGAATTTTACAATGTTCCATCCATTTAGTGAAGATCCAATGAAAAAGCTCTCCTAGTTTTGGCCAGAAACAATTGAATCAACATATAATGGCTATTGATTCAAATGTAGCACAATCCTCATATGTTTCTGGAGTGTACATCAGTTTCCCAACTATGTATATACTAGGATAAGTATCGACTTGATTTGATGGTGTTGTAGCTACATTTTTTCACTTTAGGATGTTCTTGAAGGAGAGACCTCCATTTATCTACTTCTGTTTTGATTCTGTTCTTTTTTATGTATTATTCCCAATCCCTCCTCCTACACTTTTTATTTTACTGGAGGTCGCAGCACGACCTCTCAGTCACAGATTGAGGGTTATGGAGGATGATGATAGCATATTGTAATCCATCAGGAATGGTTATCTTGCAATGATCTAACCCCATAGATCAAATGTTGTAGATGTGCAGGGTATCCAATATTTTGTGAAAGGTTTTGATTCAGATGCATCAAGTTGTTTGTTGCATGGACCCAAACTAAAAAAGACATCTTGCAAGGGCTTTTAGAAAGATTTGAAAACAAAATGATTTTACCAGACGCAGGGAGTCTATGTGCATCATGTTGACGAAAATTTGTTCTGCTTCAAATGACTCATTTTGCGATGAGGTCTATTTGGAGTGATTGTTGGAGAGGTTTGTAATAAGAGCCACCCCATGTATGCCCAATCTCTACACTCACTCTAGATCTGAATTTAGAGAGCGAAAATAGGAGTTGAACTCTTGGCACAGAGGGATTTTGTCCTTATTGACTTCTGATCCTATTATATCTGTGCCTGATGGATCTTGATCCGGTATTTTTTCATCCAGATTTGTGGTTGCAAGCATGTTTGTTTGTTGCATACACTCGGACTCCACAAGAATGTTGATATGCAAGTAGATCTACAAATCTGTGCATATCAAAGTTTTTCAGTTTGAGTTTGCGACGATGAAAGTGTTTCTCTTGAGATAGTAGAGGGATCTTGTGGTGTTGTATTGGTGTATCGCATAGGCTATGTCTGTAGATAACAATGATGTCACTGCTTTCCTCGAAGCCTCCAAACCCATACATAATGGGTTTTTCAAGCAAGTCCTATGCAACCAATCCATTAGGGTTGGTATGCCATCTTCAATAGGCACAAGAAGGATGATGAATCGTTTGTGATAGAGCACATTCACTTTGGTTGCCCTGAGTGAGGAAGTCATCACAGGGCCACGATCCCCTTCCTCTGAAAGTTCCGAGTACCCTATGTTCGAGAAACCAGGTTTCCCTTGCATATTAGGAAGCTCGACATATGCCCACCTAGAGATGTGAGCCCACTAGAGGCGAGATGCCTCATCTCCATAGTCTCCATGTGAGCCCTCTAAGGGACTGATCTTGGCCTCCAATCCTAATCCTACATAGCCAAATAGTGAAACCCTAGCACAGACGAGCTCCATTTTTCCTATCAGATCGGGCTTAATTTAATTAATTATTTTAGTGGAAAGATTAATTTAATGTGTATTTATACTTATATTACCTGTTACTTTATTAATATAAAAATTGAAAATAATGTTTATTTAAAGTTAATGTTAAGGTAAACTTGAATAGAGTTTATATGATCATTAACGAGTAGAATGTTAGTAGTTTATAAGTGTGAGTTTCTGATATCCCATGGTATTTTCATGTAAGTAGTTTGTTTAAAGGCATGCTGACTCAATTATATTTAATCCATTCTATGGTGTTTTCGGGACAAATAATAACAACTTTATTATTACGAGGTAGCTTTCCCACATGGATTTCCTTATATGATTTTCATACACAATGTCACAACGTCATTAACAGCTTAGCCAGTTTAAGATGAACATATGATTTCCTTGTATGTTTTGCACTCAAGGCAGGAACTTGCTACTTATCAACCCTCCTTGTTTCAAGTGGATGATTGAAACCCTAACTAAAATCTCTTCTTTAAATATTGTGATTAGGGCATCTTCTAAAAAAGGGAATTATCATAAATGACCTTTGAAGAAGCCCAAGTGTAAAAATAATGAAAGTAAGCATCTTGGAACAAGAATCATAGGATGAAGTTCAAGATGAACTTTTGAAATAGGTTGATAGTTGCTAAGTGAGATCCAACCAAATAAAATTGAAGAACCTACTTTCGTCATATCATTGGCAATCACCCTAAACATTTCAGTTAAAGGTAGGGAGTGACTTATGTTTAGTTACAATTAGAATATAGAAATAATATTTAGTCAAAGAAGAGAATATGGTCATATTATGCCTAGTTGGAAAGAAATTATGGAAATAAGGTTCTTATCCTCGACTAATTTTGATAAATATACATTTAATATTTTTGTTATATAGCCAAAAACAAAATGGGAAATTAAATTTTCATCCCTTACAGATACTTCCTGAAGGCTGATCTTAATCAAGTAAATGTAATTAACATCTTGGAATGGCATAGGAAGACAAAGGAAATGGCAGAAAAAATTCTAATTACGTCTACTAAAAATGTGAATATGTTATTTTTTCTATTAAGCAAGATGGATACACAACTCAAAAATACAAAGATAATTTTCAAGAGTAACTCCAACAATTTAAATGATTTATAAAATAAAATCAATGTTATTTTTACATGCCGAAGGATGAGAACAACACCAAATTGATATTAGACTCCAGAGAGAAAGAAATACATGGTTTAAAGTGTGCTTATAAGGGCACTAATTTTGATTTTATAATGAGTTACTTGCATCATATGAGGAAATAAATTAATTTTCCTTGTAATTTAAAGGATTGATTGATGATAGAGAAAATATCAATTCTCAAATATGATGTATGCAACAAGAAAAGGTTGACCTAATGGAAGAATTTAAAAAAAGGGAAAAGTGATATCAAGAGAAAACATTGAATACAAGACAAACCAAAATTCTATCTTGAAGTAAAATATATTTAATCATGACTCATCATAAGTTTCATTTGATCAATCATATAAAAGAATTAAATGTTTCTTTTTAGGGTTAAAAAATTTCGAGGACCCCTAGGGGGTAGCTCAATTGGTAATGGCAATGAAAATGTGATATGTGCGAGGCGGTTACAGGTTCAAATCCCCCTTATTCACTTGTGCCTGCAAAATGAGTATATGTTGGCACCTAGAAGTTATAGTGGTAGCAGTTGGAATTGATCTTGTATCATACCAGTAGGTGACCAACCCAATTGTTGATTCCTGATAGATATTTTTTTTTTTGTAAATTTAGAGACATGAATAAAAAACACAATTTGGAAAAGAACTAGAAATGATTAACAAAACCACCTGTTATAACTAAAAATGGTGATATTATTGAATCAACGCATGCTAGGAAATGAAGAATCTAAATTGTATTCACAACAAAACATATTAATTTCAAAATTTGTGGGGAAGAAGACTTTGATGAGGGCCAAAGAAGAAATTTAGGATTATGTCATTGATAAAATTAATGGCATTCAACTAGAAATCACCATATTCCTCTAAGAATTTATTTCTATAGAAAATTACCTATTGGATATAAGAAGATATTGCTAGAAATTGAACGTGATCTTTGAAAACTGAACTCAATGATGCAATGGATTAAATCTAATGATGAATATATTCATGAATTTTTGGGGATCACATATAGGGCAAAAGCCATCCACACTATAATAAGAATTAGAGAAAATAATTGGGAAATTAGGCTTATGAAAGTCAGAATAGCTTAGGTTGGAGTTGAAATAAATTAATTTAAAGAAGAATATAATTACACACTATGTTTTGGATTTCTTATCCATGACACAAGATAATTCAATAAAATCACAAAATAAATATGGGGAAGCATTGGTCAATTTCTAGAAGTAATGTAATTATATACCCAAGTCAGGTAGAGAATTCATTTCTGATGAATTGATTATACAAGCCCTCCTGAAAGAGTTTAATATTTTGATACTATCAGATAAATTGACTTGTGAATTTCCTCCTTTAACGCATTATCTGATGTTGAGATTAGATATAGATTACCTAAAGGTGAGAAGGTAACCTTTGATATCATCGGCACAATGGGAAAATTTGGTAAAGGATAAGAGATGGATGACTAAAGGAACATTTCATTCTCGAGAAATCTAATCTACTTCTCCATTACAATCAACCATTGAAGAACTTGAAGGGGAGGGTGTTGGCATTAATGTCAACTTCAATGCATTAATGTCGTCTTTGATGCATGGATGAGTTGACAATATCAAGGGAGATGGTTGGCATTGTTGTGTCAGCCTTGAATGGGGGATCACAATCAAGGTGAGTGTGTTGGTATGTGTGGTTATTATTCAATAACCATCATAGAAAAAAATTAAGTGATAATGATTAAAAACATTGACTACTATAATTGTTGGATGTGTGTTCTTACGAATGAAGCTTTGAAGGAATTTCTTCCCTATTAAATCATTGTAGCTTCTCTTGTAGATTCTATGATTGGATAGTGCTTAGAGATACCTCTCTAACAATACAAGACAACCAAAAAATCTCCTTATTGTTGAGGAGTTATGGCTAGTTGAATTTTAGTAGGGTTTTAGGGGCTCAAGATTCCATAGACTAAAAACAACCATGAGATGGACTTGTTTCCATCAATTTCTTGTTAATTTCCACCATAGGGAAGATAAGATTGTGGAAGGTTAAATATGGGTAGTAGTGTGGTAGATGTAGGCCACGAGAAAAAACCTTTTCCATCATCTACTAGGGTTATTCACGTTCACTCCTAGAAGCATTGTGTCGAGGAGAAGTTTGTTGACAAAGCCAAGGGATGGTAATTATCCAATCAGTAAATGTGAATTTTCATGTCTCACCCTAAACGACATCATTGGATGACCTAAACTGGATTGCGTTGTGGTTAGCAAAGCCGGGAGATGAGAATGGTTCCAATAGCTAACATTAATATTCATTCCATACCCTAGGAGCATGATCGTTGATGTATAAATAATGTGTTGGAAAGGTTTGAGCCACAAGATAGACTTTGGAAGAGAATGATTCTACCTAGATATGGAATATAATGCACATTTGCACCCCATACCTTTTAATTCAAGGAAAATAATGAAAAAAGAAAGGTCTCTTGAGCATCTGACTCCATACTAGATGACTTGAAAATAGTGATAGCTTGTGTAATAAAACAAGTTGTCTATGATGGTGTGGTAGCTAGATAAGCAATGACATAAACACAATGATGACATGGAGTCTCATGAATGTGACACATGGAATGTTGATTTAGCAGTTTCAAGTGGCCCATTTATTGGAGATACATGGAACCACTTAAAGGCCGCAACATGGCAGTGACGATCATAATAATGACATGGCATATAATAGTTAAGGTGGAAAGTGATGTGGTATGTTCTTGAAGTTCTCATGAGGGGGCCCCCTTCGTGGACAATTTCTCGTGTTAATAAAGTTCTAACATGGTGGAGAAAATCAAAAGCTCAAGAGAGATGGTACAATGGATGGTCCCATAATTGATATAGTTTGGAGACATAGCCATTAACAACATAGTTGCTTGAAAAGAAGTTCATACCCTGGGTCATTTTAGGATAACAATGGAACTGGAAATGGCATGATGGAGCGGGGAGCTATAAAACCAATGTCACAATACTTAGACATATATAGCTAATACATAAGGGTGTAAGATATTAGCTCACAACATAAGTGATCCAAATTTATGTAGGAATAAAATGAAATACATATTAAAATAGAATAATAGAGTTATAGATAAAGGTGAACTTAAATTCCTTAATAACAAAACACTGAGAATTGTTAACATGCATAATGGAAATAAGCTAGCTCAGGTGATGGTAGCTTGTCTATGAGAAGAGATGTGATGGAAACATTCCTCTAAACTGTGTTAGAATGAGGCTCATAGGCCTTTTTATCATTTAGAAATAAACAAAAAACCATAAACTTGTAAAATCCTAACCCTAGGAGATGAAGCGACAAAAGGATTGTCGAGTTGTGTTATATTCTTTCCATGTAGTTAACAGGGGGTTTGAGGGGTACCCATAACCCCACTTTATGGGGTCCAGGTTAGCGCCATGAAAAATTTTGTTTTTGGACCTTATGTTAGGTTGGCCAAATCCACCTATGGTTTTGTGCATGATTTTCGCACATGTTTTTTGGACGCGATGGTTTTCGGTCGATGGTATTGGATGCTTCGGCATGTATAAATATGTATTATAACATTGAAAGGAACATAATGAAAAATCAAGCTGGTAGTCCCAGTTTTGGGATCTAGGGGAAAATGTCTGTGTATATGTGTTTTATTTGTTATGCTCTTACATTATTTATTTTATGTGTTTTAGAATTCGTATGCAAGTAATTTTTGTATGGGGTTAAAACTTACATTTGGTATCAGAGTTGTTTTGGCTTAAAGGGGACACCTTTGTTGATGAGGGGTTTTACTCGAGCATATGGTAGACCCTGTTCAGTGGGAGATATGCGAGATCAATTCTAGTGGTGAAAGAAGATGGTGAGCAGTGGAAAGATAGAGATTGAGAAATTTAATGGTTAGAGTTCTGAGTTGTGGAAGCTCAAGATGGAGGATCTGTTGGTGGATAAAGATCAGTGGATTGCGGTAGATCCGGGTACTAAACCAATGAGAGTGTCCGATGAAGAATGGAAGAAGTTGGATCAGAAGGCAAAGAGCACAATACGATTATGTGTCTTAGATTCAGTATTGCTGAATGTATCAGGGGAAGCTACGACGAAGGCTTTATGGGACAAGTTATGGACTTTGTACCAATCTAAGTCTCTGGTGAATAAATTTTTCCTGTGGAAAAAGTTGTATAACCTAAGGATGAAATATGGAGACTCAGTGATAGAACATCTGAACGCATTTAATACTATGGTGAGTCAGTTATTATCTATTCATATTAAAATTTCAGATGAAGATAAGTGCATCAGTTTGTTGTGTTCTCTACCAGATTCGTGGGATAGTCTAGTTATTGCAATAGGTAGTAATGAAACTGCCTTGAAGTTTGATGAAATAGTCTCATCCATACTGACGAAGGAGACGAGACAGAAAAATATGGAGAGCCAGAATGGTGATGCCTTGTCTGTACGATGATGGTCCCAGAACAGAAACAAAAATAAGTTATCGAGTGGGAGATCTAAATATAGAGGGAGATCTAAATCTCTAGGAAAACGTGTAAAGGTGGTGTGCTGGAAATGCGAAAAGGAAGGGAACTACAAAGGGACTATAAATCCAAAGCTCCTGATAAAGGAAAGGGATCTGATGATGCTCCTTCTACAAAGGCGAAAACCACCTCAGATGAAGGTGGGGATGTGTACTTGGATTCTTCAAGTACACATGTAGATCATGAGGCATGGTTGATTGACTCAGGTGCATCCTTTCACTTAACTCCCCATAGAGAGGGGTTCTGTGAGTATGAAAAATATGATGCTGGAGATTTCTTCTTGGGCAATGACATGAAGGCTAGAATCATTGGTCGTGAAGAAGTAAAGTTGAAGTTGAAAGGTGGAAGGGTTAGAACACTTCCAGGTCTTCTACATATTCCTGCATTGGCCAAAAATCTGAATTCTATAAGCAAGCTGGATGATGCAGGTGTAAAAACAGTGTTCGAGAAGGATACCTACAAGATGGTTTGAGGAGCACTGGTATTGATGCGGGGAGTGTGGACTGGAACTCTATACAAGCTGCAAGGTAGAAATGTTGTTGATGGGTGCAACAGTTCTGTGGTTCCTGAAAGTGGAGTAGAAAATCTAGTCGTCTCTGGAGAGAGGACCATGTTGTGGCATCAAAGGTTTGGACATATTGGACAGAAGGGCTTTCGAATACTTCCTGGTAAAGGTATGGTAGAAGGTATGAGTAATAGCTCTCTAGATTTTTATTTCTTTGACGATTGTGTATATGGGAAATATAATCGAGTGAGTTTTCCCTATGGAAGTAAGAGGGCGAAACAAATATTAGAGCTTGTCCACAGTGATGTGCTTGAACATGTGAAGGTTCCATCACTGGGTAAGTATGTGTACTATGTATCATTTTTAGATGATTTCTGAAGAAATACATGGATATATTTCCTTAAGAAGAAATGTGAAGTCTTTGACAAGTTTAAAGAATTCAAGTCTCTGGTGGAAAACCAGGCAGAGACAAAGATAAAGGTGTTGAGGACAAATAATGGTGGAGAGTTTTGTAGTAAGGAATTTGAAGAATTCTGTAAGAAGTGTGGTATAGAACAGAAGAATACTACTCCATATACACATTAGAAAAATGGAGTTACAGAAAGAATGAATAAGATGTTGATAGAAAGGGAAAGAAGCATGCTCAGTCGTGTTGGGTTAGGACAAGAATTTTTGGCAGAGGCTGTGGATACTGCATGTTACCTAGTCAACAGGGCACCGTCGTCAACGTTGGAGGATAAGACTCCACAAGAGGTATGGACTGGTAAGAAACCCTCTCTTTCACATTTGAGGGTATTTTGATGAGATGCATATGTACATGTTCCAAAGGCGAAACAAGCCAAGTTTGATAATAAATCTGAAAAGTGCATCTTTATTGGGTATAAGGATGGTTTGAAGGGTTATAAGCTTTGGAACCCAGTAACAATGAAAGTTGTGTACATCTGAGATCTGGTGTATAGAGAGGTGGAAGATGTTATTAAACATGAAGTCCAACCAAAGGGACCTCAGAAGATAGATTTTGAGCTAAATGAGGAAGAACCAGACTCTACAACAGAGGAGGAATCAGAAGCTGAACAACCGTAAACTCTGGGTGTAAGAAGATCAGTTCAAGAAAGAAGGCAGCCAGAAAGGTATAGTACATCTTCTTTCTATTCAAATTTTTCTTTATCTATTTCTGATGATGATCCCAGAACTGTGAAGGAAGCAGTGGATTCAGAGGATGGAAAACTCTGGAAATAGGCCATGATTGATGAAATGGCATCTTTGCACAAAAATGAGGCTTGGCATCTGGGGAGTTGCCTACTAGAAGGAAACTCATTGGGAGAAAATGGGTGTTCAAAAAGAAGACAAATGCAGAAGGAAAAGTGGAGAAATATAAAGCTAGGTTGGCAGCAAAAGTTTATTCCCAAGTGTCGGGAATTGATTTTGGTGATATTTTTTCTCCTCTTACCAACGTAACTTCTATTATATTACTTTTATATGCTGCTGCTGCTTTTGATTTTGAGGTAGAACAGATGGATGTGAAGACAACATTTCTTCATGAGGATCTAGAAGAGGAGATCTACATTAAACAACCTGAAGGGTTTGCAATGAAGGGTAAGAAAGAACTAGTATGCAAGTTAAAGAAGTCTTTATATGGGTTAAAACAATCACCAAGGATGTGGTATTAGAAATCTGATACATTTATATGGGGACTTGGCTTCACTAGAAGTAGAGAAGATCATTATGTGTATTTTAAATTAATTGGTGACCATGTTATTTATTTGGTCTTGTATGTGGATGATATGTTGCTGGTTGGAAATGACAAAGAAATTATCCAAGATTTGAAGACCTAGTTGTCCTCCAAATTCGACATGAAAGATCTTGGTGCTGCAAACTATATTTTGGGCATCGAAATTAAAAGAGATCAGGAAAAGAGGAAGCTTTGGTTAAACCAGAGGAAGCATGTTGAGATAATATTGCAAAGTTTAATATGCAGGATAGTAAAACGGTGAAGGTTCCTATTACTGTAGGTGTAAAGTTATCTGTTGAATAGTGTCCCAAGACACAAGAAGAGGAAGAGGATATGTTCCGTGTTCCATATGCAAGTGTAGTCAATAGCCTAATGTATCCAATGGTCTGTACTAGACCAGACATTTCACATGCAGTGGGAGTACTGAGCAGGTTTATGTCAAAAGTAGGAAAGTAGCATTGGACAACAGTGAAGCGGGTTTTCAGGTATTTTGCATGGCACTAATGATTATGGTTTGCGCTACCAAGGAAGACTAACATTGGACAGAGTGTTGGATATCGTGGCTTTGTTGATGCAGGCTTGGTTGGAGATCTAGATCAGAGAAGATGTACAAGTGGTTATGTGCTTAACCTATTTGGAGGTGCAGTCAGTTGGATGAGCAAGAAACAATTTGTAGTGGCACTATCAACTACAGAGGCAAAATACATGGCAACCACTCATGCAAGAATGGAAGCCGTTTGGTGGTAGATATTGTGTTCAAGTATGGGGTTAGTACAGGAAACTATAAGGATAGATTGTGATAGCCAAAGTGCAATTTTATTGGCAAAGAACCCTGCATATCATTCAAAGACAAAGCACATTAATGTTTAGTATCACTTTGTGAGGGATATGATAGAAGACAAAAAGGTGTCTCTGGTAAAGGTGGACACTTTGAAGAATACTGCAGATGCACTGACAAAATGTATGAGCTCTGAGAAGATCTCCTGGTGTAGAGAAACAATGGGTGTTTCAGGGTAGGAAAGATGATGAAGCTCTCCTATGGCCCCTTGTGGAAAGAAAACAAAAAGTGAGAGAATCTTGGGTTGTGTTATATTCTTTCCACGTAGTTAATAGGGGGTTTCAGGGCTACCCGTAACCCCACTTTATGGGGTCCACGTTAGCGCCCCAAAACATTTTGATTTTGGACCCTATGTTAGGTTGGCCAGACCCACCTATGGTTTTGTGCATGATTTTTGCAGATGTTTTTTTGGACGCGATGGTTTTTGCTCCATCGTATTAGATGTGATGGTTTTCAGTCCATGGTGTTGTATGCTTCGGCATGTATAAATATGTATTATAACATTGAAAGGGACATAATGAAAAATCAAGTTGGTAGTCCCGGTTTTGGGATCTAGTGGGAAAATCTCTGTGTATGTGTTTTATGTGTTATGCTCTCGCATTGTTCATTTTTCTATGTTTTAGAATTCATATGTAGGTAATTTCTATACTGGGTTAAAACCTACAGGAATGTGGACCCTATTGGGGTTTGTTGGTACATCAACTTCCTAGGTTCATATCTTCGGCATATAATCTTTGTTTTACGCATATGATACCTCATTAGAAATATCTATGTGATAAGTAAGACATTTGAATGGTCTATATATCCAAAAAAACATTGTTTAGTGCCTCAAAATGGTGCTAATACTTCAGGACCCAAAAAAATTCCAAAAATAGTAAATTGCACTACAATTAAAGAAATATAAAGAAACATTGTTGGGGGTCTAAATGGAATAGGAGGGTGGCCACCGATATCCACTTAGATTATTCCTCCCCCCTTAGGAAGCGATGTCCCCATTACATTGAGTGCCTCCATGAAATGGGGAAACTTCCATAGAACTTTGTCCCTGGTGAGCCACTCGCCCTAGTGCAAGAGTTGCTTTGACAACCAAATATAGTTGAATCCATTGTTGGAAAGTGTTTTCATATTTTTTTCCATGATATAATCAGTTGTGCCCTATTATATGCAATCTGGGTTCAACTCTCTTGGCATTAGCTATTCGATAATGTCCAAGGTGTCTAACTATGGTGGAACGTATTGCCATAGGTGGTCCAAATTGAACATTAAGTGCTAGCCAAGGAATGAGGGAATGTTGATCTTCAAATCATTGTCTCCCATAGCCTTGGTGATGGTGTAAGGCCCATATCGGAGTGGACGTACCTTCTAATGGGCTCTGCCAAGGCATTGTTCTTGCAATTGCAACCAAATTTTGTTTCCCACTTGAAACTAATGTGAGACACAATGTTGATCATTTCATTTTTTATGGTTATTATTGGATTTACCCAATATTTCTTCAATGTGCATGTTGATGTTCTAGATGCGTTCGATATACTTGGTTCATTTATCAACCTCAAATTGTACATGCGCAAATTATGCCTATGCAGTTACATGAGGCATGACAACATCAATCAGACACAATGGTTGAAATCGCAAACCCACTTGAAATGGCATGCTAAGTTATGGAGAGATCTATTGTGGTCATCCTTCACACAGGAAAGGCTCATGTGCATGGATTATTTTAGTTGTATATCCGTAGTATGTGCATGATCATCATGTTCACAAACTCATTTGGCCATTAGTTTGGGATGGAATGTAGTCGACCTAGTGAGCTTGGTGTCCTATACTAGAATGTGCTCATGAACCTATTATCTTCATCTGATATAATGGACTGCAGGATCCAAAAATGTACCCATACTCATCCAAAGAAGAGTTTCACAGTGTCTTCATTTATGATACTCTTCTTCTAGGTCGCTAAGACATTCACCTTAGAAAATTTGTCCACGACCACAAATACATAGTAATTACCATGCTTGGTAGAAGGGAGGTGAGATAGATAATCCATGGAGATGGACTTCCAAGGTTGGATCTGAGTAGAAAAATTGTGTACATGCCATTTTTTAGGTGGTTGGCTTGGCGATGGCACACATAATGTAGGATCCGATACATTTTCCAGCATCTTGTCATAGTTTTTGCCAATAAAAGTACTTATTTAGTACTTTAACAGTTTTCTGGACACCAAATTGTTATGCGATCCAACTGTAGCGTGCCTCCCAAAATCAGCTTGGCATGCACTTGAAGGAACACAAAGATGGCCCAAGTAGAATAATAATGCATCCTAGCGGTGGAATTTTTGAACTTTCTTGCCATCCACTAGCATCTGGTTTGTGGTGGTGAACATTGGATCATTTTTGTATATTTGTGGCCATATAGAGGTCTCATGGCCATAAGAGTTGAGAATAGTGGTCAATGCTGCAATTGGGGTCCGACTAAGGCAATCTGCAACATGATTGGTGTTGCCCTTCTTTTATTTAATGTTTAAATGGAAATTTTGAAAATATGTTGACAACTTTGACGGTGATCGTTTTGCAACTTCACTTGTGTTTGTATAATCTGAAGAGGTCGATGATCTGTTTGGATGATAGTCTCCTTCCCCATAATTTAATGTTTCCATTGTCAGTAATCCTACACAATAGAATACATCTCTTTATCGTAGGTGGGGTACTTTTGAATTTTATCATAAAGTGTGTCAATATGATAGGCCATCAGATGCCCTTATTGGGTGAGAGCTGCAACAATATCATAGTCAAAGGTATCCATCTCAGTTTCAAATGGTTGTTAAAGGTTTGGAAATGTGCATACTAGTGCATAACAAAGGTGGTATTTGAGCTCAATGAACACCTTCTCTTAGGACTGAGACCAAAAAATCTTTGTTTTCACTTCATCCTTGGTAAACTGTTTCAAAGGCTAAGTGATATGAGAGAACCCCAGCATGAACCTATGATAAAAATTGGCAAGGCCCCAAAGGTTGTGAAGCTCTCTTAGAGTGGTCAAGGCTAGCCAATCCTGAATTACTTGGACCATATTGTAGGTTTAAACCCCGCATAGAAATTACCTGCATACGAATTCTAAATCACAGGAAAAATAAAAATGCGAGAGCATAACACATAAAACACATATACACAAATATTTCCCACTGGATCCCAAAACCGGGACTACTAGCTTGATTTTTCATTATTGTTCCTTTCAATTTTACAATACATATTTATACCTGTCGAAGCATCCAATACCATGGACCGAAAACCATCGCGTCCAAAACCATGGACCAAAAACCATGGGTAGGTTCACCCAACCTAATATAGGGTCCAAAAAAAAATTTATGGTGGCACTGCCCCAGACCCCGTAGAGGGTGGCTACCCGGCCCCCTCGTGATGTAGGTTAGTCGTGGAAAGAATATAACACAAACCAACAGACCAGAGCTACATGGTGGGCGCATGTCATGCCACGAGGAGGTGGTGGGCGACCAGTATCATGGGGGATATTGTTTCGAGAGTGGTTGGAGCATCAGGTGATATTTTTCAAGGATTGGTTGTATGCAGGCATGGAATTCCGTGGAGATCCCGACATGCAGCTGCCCGATGGTGAGCAGTGGGATGATGGTGGTAAGACACTTGATCACACATTTTTTGCATTTTATTTTTTATGATGTTTTTTTTTCCATGTATATGTCCTAATGATGAACACTGTGGAATTGCAGATGTAGGACCGGTGAGACCCAGCGGGTTGGCTCTGGAGGCATGGAGGGATGCGCAGGGCATCGCAGCACTAGCCATGGCTCCCCCAGCAGATGACGAGGTGAAGACGATGGTCGGAAACCTTGAGGGACTGATGACAGGGATCCCTAACTACCAGGGGATCAAGGAGGTCCCCGTAGCACTGCAGATCCATACAGTTGGGGTGAGACCCAAGGCACACTGCCTCTCGAGGTGGGTGGCACGGGCGACATTGTGCTATAGGGAGCACAACCCACCACAGTAGACGCCTAGGTCTATTTTTTGTTGATGATTCCTTTGAGAGACATGTGTCTTAGATGTATGGAGAGCACAGACTCTACTTGGACATATACACTTATTTTTTGAGCGCCTCGGTGTGCCACACGATATATATATATATATATATATATATATTTATATATATATATATAATATTCCTATGGTTTATTGTGTTTTTTATGCTTCTATTTGCTGTTTTGATTACATGTTATGCAAATGTCTATCTAATACATAATTGGACAATGCATCATTTAACGTATTTAATCGTCTTGGAATGTGTTGATATGTGATGAAATCAAAATTCCTTCCCATCAATTTAACACATAGATATATCCTTAGAATCCGATGGTCTCTGACGGAATAACGCCCATTGAGCCTGTGGACGACAAGCTAAGAATCCAGGTTCACCACCAATGTTCGAATACCAAGATTGTCGCCTCGGCTAGTAACTCAATAACTGCACTATACTCAACCACATTGTTCGTGGTACAACCCAGACAAACACCTTGAAGGTCTACTAGCTCACCATGAGGATCGTAGATCACCCATGCCGCAGAAGACAGGTTGCGTGTACTACGGGAGGCACCATCTGCAAAACCAACGTAAGGCACACCAGACATCTGCACAAGAAGCAAAAGGACACAATAAGTGATAATCACGCTGACACACCAAGCCAAAAACATGAAAACATCCACACACAACAGACCTACTAAAACACACGTATGTATAAATCGGAGTGCCTGGAATTCATGCATAATACTTTTTCAAGTAAAGCCCATTTCGGGGCTTATCCAGAGGGTTCCCTTCATACTCAATCAGCTCACAGGCCCCTTTTTGCAAAACTCGCTTCACAATATAAGGCCTGTGCCACATGGGCTCGAATTTGCCTGCCCCCAGCTTATCATTGGCTTGATCGTAGAGCAGGACTAAATCTCCCTCAACAAAAGAACGAGGATGAATAGTATGATCAAAGTGAGTTGTCACTCGCTTCTTTTGTGCTTCGATAGCTAGAGAGGCTAGTCGATGAGTCTCGTCTAGCCATTCCAGGTAAAGAAGGTGTTCCTCTACTGGAGTAGTGTCGGGGAGTAATTCGACGACTAATTTTAAAGAAGGGATCTTGCACTCGATGGGAAGGGTAGCCTCTAGTCCATAAACCAATTGGAAGGGAGTGAAACCGGTGGCATCCTTCATAGAGGTTCGTTAGGCCCACAAGGCAGAGAATAACATCAAGTGCCAGTTAGACTTGTGCATGCCAATGGTTCATCAAAGCATCGTAACTAGAACCTTGTTGACGGCTTCCACTTGGCCATTGGCCTGAGGATAGTATGGAGTCGAGCTATCGTGCCGCAAGCCTAACTGGGTTGTAAGCTTAGTCATCATATGATTACGGAAATGCTTGCCATGATCAGTGATGATGGCCTGAGGGACTCTGAACCGTGAGATGACATGATTAAACAAGAACTGTGTCATTGTGTGACCGTCTTCAAATAGTGTGGGCATTGCCTCAGCCCATTTTGTGAAGTAATCAATGGCAACAATGATATATCCGTGCCCCCTGGCTGAGCGAGGGTTACATGTCATATAACCAATGCCCCATTTTGCAAAAGGGATGATGGTAACAATGGGGTGCAGTGGAGCGGGAGGCGCACGCATCTTCCGCTGGTAGATTTGGCACTCGTGACAAGAGCAGATGGCAAGAATGCAGTCCTTAAAGATGGAGGTCCAAAAGTAACCGGCACGGAGGATCTTTTGAGCAGTAGCATATCCGGACATGCGACCACCATAGGTGCCAGAATGGCAGTCATTTAAAACTCCCTCAGCTTCCTCGAGCATTAAACATCGACGGAGAATAGAGTCGGCGTCGAGCCAGTACAAGGTGTCCCGAATAATACGATAGGGCTGAGATTGATGGCGAATCCGTCGTCGAGCATCCTTAGATATCTCGGGATGAAAAGAGGACGTCTGTAGATAGACAATGATATCCCCGTACCAGGGATCGAGGGTGTCGATTAAGAAGAGGGTTTTGTCTAGATTATGGTCCTCTAACCAAGAGGGCGCGGTAAGAGATGGCAAAGAGCACAACAATTCAACAAAGATGACGGATTTCTTGGAATTGGCAGTAGTGAATTCCAAGTCAAACTCTTGGAGGATAACAATCCACTTCGAGTACTTGCCCCCCAGCAGCTGACATGATAGGATGTACGTCATCGGGTTGCAATCCGAAACTACTGTCGTAGTGGGCAATAAGATATAATGGCAGAAACATTGGATGGAACAAACGGGGGCCAATTCCAACTTCTCAACGTGAGCGTATCGAGATTCTGTATCTAATATATTGAAGCTAAGATAATAAATGACGTGCTCAGTGTCATCATCATCATCTTGAACGCGAACCATGCCAATAGTGCTATCGACAGCGGCCAAATACAGAGTGTAGTCGTGATGATAATCAGGAGAACGCAACAATGGAGCTGAAACAAGGAGAGCCTTGAGGTGCTCAAAGGATTCTTGAGCAGTGACATCCCAACGAAAAGGGGTGTCCTGCTTTAGTAACCGCATAAAATCTTTGGCCACTTCGGCATAGTTCAGAATGAAGCATCGTAAAAAAATTTCTTTGCCCTGCAAGCTTTGCAATTGCTGCAAAGAAGCAAGGGGAGAAAGATTCAGAATGGCCTCAACCTTAAGGGGGTCCAAACAGATGCCCTCTCGGGAGATGATGAACCTGAGAAGTCTGCCAGATTCTACGCAGAAGACACACTTATGTGGATTGAACCGGATTTGGTAGTGTCGACAGCGGAGAAAGATTTCACGAAGGTGGGTGGGATGGTCCTGGCGTTTAGCTGAATGAGCAGGTAGATCATCCAGGTAAGGCTACATGATGTTTCGAATGTCATGGAATGCATAGGACATCGCGTGTTGGATGGTAGCACCGTTGTTCTTCAAACTGAAAGGGAGCTTTTTGTAGGTGAAAGTGCCCGACGGACAGATAAAGGCAGTCTTGTGCTGATCGGCGGGCACGATATTAATATGGTTATAACCAGAAAAATTGTCCATGAATGAATACATTTCACTCTCGGCACACTCATCAATGAGCTGGTCAATGAAGGGTGTGGGGTAGTTATCCTTGGGACAAGCTCGATTAATATCACGGTAATCAACAAAGACCCTGATGGTGCCCTGCTTTTTATTCACAGGGACAATATTGGAAACCCAATCTGTGAGTGGGATGGGGTAGATAAAACTAGCCTTAAGAAGCTTTTCAACTTCCGCTTTAATGGTTGCAGCCTTTCAGGGGTGCATGGGACATAAATGCTATCGGACAGGCTTAGCTCCTGGATACGTGGGTATCTCATGCACCACGATACTTGGGTCAATGCCGGGAATTTCTTCGTAAGACCAAGCAAACACGTCACGAAATTCGCGAAAAAGACCAGTATAGAGCTGAATCTCCTTAGGAGTACAAGTTACTCCAACATGGATATGCTCGACAATCCCTGGTTTAACAGAGATGTCGATCAATTGGGTTTGCCTGATGTTTCCCATGTTCCCTTCAGAGGACACTTGATAAACTTGAACCGGTATCTGAAGGGGTTATGAGGGGAGACAAGGAGCAAGCCACTCGAGACAGGCAGGCATTTCCCGGTGGGCAGGGAGGAAGTAGAAACGATGGTGGAGATTGGACCAAGGGGGTTCCTCGAGAGACATGGTCTCGATAATGGCTTCATCAGAAGGAAATATTTCCTTTAAAGGATCCGAAGAAGCATAGTCTCCAAGCCAAGGGGAATGAGCATACGAGTTAAGATCTCTACTCAAATGAGAAGATTCAGGGGGGGGAGCCGATACAGAAACAATTTCGACGTAGTTGAGCTCAGCAGGACTCGACGACATCTCATCGCCCCACGATTCTATCTAGTTAGTGGGGGGAAGAACCCAAGGATTAGAACGAATGGAGATCATATTAATAGGAGCGATGGTCGGAGGTGGGAGTGAAAAGACACCCATGAGGGCAGGATCTTTAAAGATTCCAACTCCCACACTCTCTAATGGAATGGAGGTATGCTCCACAAAAGGCACGTTGCCTTCGGAAGAGGAGGTGAAGAAAGATAGCTGGTCTACTGTGACAATCTTCCCTTGATGAGGGAAATGAATGACATGAAATAGAGATGAAGCCATATCTCGCATGGCATATGTCCAGCTTCGGCCCAGAAGGAGGTTGTAAGTTAGGTTAGCATCAACGACTTCAACTTCCACTTCGACCGTCTTTCCTTCCAAAGTAATCAGAAAACATTGGAGTATACCATAAGGGCGATACTCTCTCCCATCAAAGCCTTCCAAGGTCATAGGAGACTGGCTCAAGGTCGGAGAACCAATAGCCTTCCAACAAGCAACAGACATAATGCAAGTTGAAGCGCCTTCATCAATGACCATACGATGAATCGTTTTAGAGTTGATGATGACCTAGATAAGGAAGGTAATCTGGTGAGGTAGTCTTGGTACATGGCTTTTGAGATCAAAAGTAATCAGATCCGAGTCAGCCGGGTCGATGCCACTGATAGTCGATAGCAAGGACTTCCTCTGAAAGGGGTAGCTCTGGAGAACTTCTAGAGCGGACATAGCTAACAGAGCCTGAGCTAAGTCCTCAACGATGTTGTAGTGTTGAGAAGCACGCGCATTATGGTTGTAAGAATATTTCCTGAGTACACCTTTAGGAGGGGGTCGAATAGGCATCTCAGTGCCAGGTATTTCGATATGGAGTGGACCAGAAAGGATGGAGGAGCGCTAGAGGGGACCTCAGGCTCTTTCCCAACAGGCGACATATATTCTTTTTCTCAAGTGCTAATGTGAATGAGGATCGTCCCAGCCATGAACACTTGAGAACCAAAGGGAGAGAAGGATTGGGATGGGTCAGCCACCATTTACATTTGCTGCGAGGGGAAAGGTTCTTTCAGCACCGCAGGAGTCCCAGGAGCACCTTTCAACAAGTGACTAACTTCAGACCGCCTAGGGCAGTCTTTGGTATAGTGATCCTCGTCACAGATAAGACAAGGATACTTGGGCTTGCGTTTGGTTCCTTCCTCAGGCGAAGGTTTAGGGGAATCTTACTTGGGTTGATCAGCATTATTTTTCCCTTTTCCCTTCTTTTTCCCTTTCGAGGCTTTATCCGTCGTGGTGGACTAGACTATGTTAATCTCGGAAGTATTTCCAGAATTAGACACAGCCTTAGAAGAATTTTCATTCAAAGCATTCGACTTTTTCTTCCCAGGGTTTGTGGAAGATTTCTTAGAGGACAGATTTACAGAACCAATGACACCGTCAACGGATGGCTTTGGCGGTGCTTTGGAAGTTCTGGGCCTCGGGGCATCAAGAAAATAATCATATAATGTACCAGACTGGGAGTAGACCAAGTCAACGTATTGAGCACGCGCAATAGCCTGCTCTTCAGTTACACATGCTCCCATATCAATGTTGCGTGCGATTGGAGGGACAAATGAGGTCGTAAACCAATCGGTCAGGAGTTGATCAGGAACCCAAAACTTAATCAAGCGACGACGTCGTCTCCACTCATGGATGTGATCGGAGATGTGCGTGGTCGTATCTTGTTTAAGGGACGTGAGGAGATGTGTGCCTGTCTCATACCGAATCGACAAATGAAAATGAGTTAAAAATGCCATTGCTAATGAGTTAAAATATTGAAAAGATCCGCGAGCTAGCTCAATATACCACTTAGCAACAAAGTCAGTGAGGGTCCTTTGAAAAAGTCGGAGCCGGATTGAGTCGTCAAGCCACAAATTTGACAAACACCATAGATGATAAGTCATAATGTGGGCTTGGGGGTCTTCTCCATCTTTGCCATCGAATTTGGGACAATCACCGGGAATCTTAGTTGGAACTGGTGGCCAATACGGATTATGAAGAATAGGATCATTGGTCAGTTTGGACACATCTGGCAGCTCCAACGTTGCTAAGAAGGGTAATTGAGGATTAAATGACATCTGTGGATGCGAGAAAGAGGTAGCACTAGGGGTTCATTTGGTCGTTGGTTGCCCCCATTGATTTTGTCCATACGGACCCGGCCCATAAGGGTTTTGTCCGCAGGGATTTTGTCCATTGGGGTTATAGCTATAACTGGATGACTAACCCTGGATCTGCCCCCCAGCATTCCATTGGTTACCAACTTGACCTGCAGGAGAACATATGGTTGCTGGTAATTCTGATAAGGGCTCACCTGCATTTGTTGATAATTTTGATACGGGGCAAATTCAGCTTGCCCCTGGGATTGCTAGAAACCATAAGGTTGTTGGGCTCCATACTTAGCCTGGGGGCCAGGCTGCATTTGATAAGCGGGTTGAAGTTGAGATCCACCCTGCATTTGAAGACCAGCTTGGGTCTGGAGCCCAAACTGGGGCTAAAAACTGGGTGGAGCTTGAGAAGCAACAACCATTTGCATGCCCAGTTGAGCAGTCCCAGAAGGATGTCCTTGAGAGGATTGGGGTTGAGCCACCTGGCCAGAAGGTTGACCTAGTTGAGATTGAGTTTGGCCCATTTGCTTAGAAGGTTGAGCCTGCTGGGTAGTGGGTTGTCCTTGCACAACTGAGGGCTATCCTGATGGACCGGATGGCTGAGCGGACTGGGTAGTGGGTTGACCTTGCTATACGTAAGGCTGACCACCCTTCCTAGTAGGGTATCCTTGCTGGACCCTAGGTTGTCCTTGTTGCATATAAGGTTGTCCTGGATTTCCAGAGGGTTGGCTAGAAAGGTGTCCCTAATGGATCCCAGGTTGTCCTTGTTGCATTTAAGGTTGTTCTAGATTTCCAGAGGGTTGCCCGAGACAAGTAAAAGATGAGCCACCTTAGGCCGAAGGTTGTCCCTAGAAGGGTTGTCCTTGTTGGCCTCCAAGTTGCCCTGGATAAGATTGTCCGTAAT
Organism: Pinus taeda; assembly: GCA_000404065.3. Classification (NCBI taxonomy): domain Eukaryota; kingdom Viridiplantae; phylum Streptophyta; class Pinopsida; order Pinales; family Pinaceae; genus Pinus; species Pinus taeda. Next base: position 68,199 of record APFE031757530.1, read on the forward strand.
ACTACTGCCCATAGGGAGGCTGCGTGTAAGACGACTGACCTTGATAAGGTGGTCCTTGAAGATTCGTAGGGGGTACTTGGCCACCGCCGTAACCAGAGGTACCCCAAGCAATAGCTAACGGGGCTAAGACCTCAACCACAGGCTGAGATGGCAAGGGACCGACAAGATAAAGATGATGCCCTACGGGATCATAGTAATGGAGTGGACCTTGCAAGCCCGGATTCTGGATAGCTTGCAAATACTGATCTTATCCCCCCCTGTTGGAATGGAACCAGAAGAAGGTGGGGCACTGAGCGTAGGATCGATAACTCTGGATGTAGGTGCTGATGGGCCACTATTTGCCGAACTGGGGGATGGTCCAGCGACAGTGGTCACAACTGAGGATGCAGTGACGACATCAACAACAGGGGCTGAAGAAGCTACACAGAGAGTTGGAATAGTCAGGACTGAAGTGATAGATGTATTTTGAATTTGAGGAATGAAAGACCCTGAAGTCAGAGTGATGTTGTGATCCCACATAGAACTCGTAAAGGAGGTCCTAGAACCAATAACATCCCTCAAAGCCCTATAGCGTAAGGGCAACGTGACACCGAGAGGGGTGACACTGAAGGGTGGAACCTCCACTGAGATAGGAATTTCACCGCTCATTACAACAGATGCTTCACTCGCGATGGGGGATGTGTCATCCATGTCAGAGGAAGACATTGGGACCGAAACACTTGGAGGAGTAATAGGAATATCCTCTTCGGAAGGCTCCCAAATGGGGTTCCAATGAATATCATAAAAGTCGTCTTCTGAAGCGCGAGAGTTCAGTAGTTGGATACTCGGAATAACAGGGAGAGTACCACTACAGACCGGTGTCTCAGGAGCAACAGAAGAAGGAGACCCTTGGTCACATGGAATGGGAGATGGGATCAATGATTCCACCAGGATGATTCGATTCAAAAATCCTAGGAAAAATGACGAGAAAGGACCCTACTCAAGCTAACGCAAACAAGATCTAACAAGGTAAATGTGAACGTGTCCGAATAAATTTTAAGACATAAGGAGACAACTTGACCTTTCATCTTTAAAGAGTCGAGCAAAGGACCAAAAGATGACTCTAGTCGCCTTCGAATGTTTAATGACCCTGAAGTGACAAGTGCTCAGAAGAACCTTTTCCTTTAGGGAGTCTGAAAAGGAGCAAAAGTGACTACTCTGGAGAACTAGGCAAAAGGTTTACCAGACAATCCATAAAACTACATATACACCTTGGCAATCGTATGAGAACCAAATACTTTCCGTATGGCAGTCAATCTTCCTGAATGCTGTGTTTGGTGTGTTGCATCTTGTAAGGCGGAAAACATGGCTTCCTATGGATAAAGGATGATAACCTAGTGGGGTCTCCCCATATACTCGATGGTACGTGGGAGCACAAGTCTGTACTAGACCACTATTGAGTCACAAAAGGAGGAACCACCCAACCTTGAGTGGAAACAAAAGTGACTAGGTTTAACGACGCCGGAGCACGTCTCTAGCCTAGACCTCTAAATAATGTGTGCTATGTTCCAATGCGTTGTTAGATTCATTCAGCTCATTTTAGAGTTGATCTTGGATTATGTTTCATTTTTCAGGCCTTACCGTATGTATATAATAAATCCTAGGATGCAACTAGAATGCACGAAAAATCCTTTTTCTTCAATGAACACCTACTTACGAGAGGGTAGAGAGATCATTTCCAAACCAAGAGAACCAAGACAACAACAATAGTCATTCAATGCATACAGACACCGATTCCTAAATTGCATGGGTACTACTAATGAGAGATTTTATCATTTGCTTTCCAATACTCAAACTTGAAATGCAAATTTACTTTCACTTTCGTACTAAATGAATGCAAGCTTTTTGATTTGATGCCTTTAAGTCTAGAAGAAACAAACAAGCAAGTGTGGAAAATCCGGGTTGATCCAAACAATTATAATCTATGCTTGGTAGCGAAAAGAAATAGAATCAATGCCAAAATTGGTTCAATAACATCCACTAAACAATCAACCAAAAGCGAGCTCAAGGAAAGGCTCAAACAAATCGACAGCGAGCTGCAAATGAATCCTTGAGTAACCAAGCAACCAAGCAAAACTGATCCAAGAACTTGAAACAATGAAACTAGGTCACAAAGCAACAAAACAAGATTCAGTCAATAAAGCTCACAAGGGAGTGCCTTGATCTATAAACAGTGAAAAAAAAAGTCATTAAGAAAGTGAAAAAACAAGGGGCTAGCAAGACTAATGGATTCAGGAGGTCAAATTGAACAAAAACAATTCTATAGGAATCAACGCGGGTAATACATAGGCAACAAGCACTGGTGAAGCAACTGCTTCAGCAACAAAGCGATGTCAGCATGGGAATACATGACTTTCCCGCGATGGTCAGATTTCCAGAACCGTCGCGATTGTTAGGTGTAATTACGCGATGAACAAAATATCACAAAAGGTCGGGTGCGATGACAACGCGACTGTTATAATTAAATCCATGATGAAGCTCAAAAATAGTGACAGGCGAATCAAAACTCCCAAATCAAATACAATCAATCTTTCAATCCAATAGGGGTGCTCCTAGATTAACCCAGGAAACTCAAAGGATCGATAACCAATCCCCAAAAATTCAAAAGAGACCAAAACAAAAAATCAAGGCAAGAGCAAACAAGAAAAGCAAAGGCTGAAGCTCCTTCCCCAGTGGAGTCGCCAATTTGTGATGCAGGAAAGTGTTCCCTCTGCGGACAGAGGCAACCCCTCTAGCCCTAGAGTGGGTCTAGTCACAAATAAGGATAAATCAACAATAGCTTTCCTTAAACATTTCAAGTTAGTGACCTACCTCAATCAGTCATCGATGGAGTTCCGTTGCACTGTTCCAGCTTCCGCTTCCTTCTCCTCAACGAGTTATCAAACTAAAACAAAACAAAGGAAATACAACAAAGCATGTAACCGGATACGACAATGAACTATTTATTCACAAAGTCAAGAAGTCATGAGCTATCAAGTACATTACATACAAGACATAGGAAAACATCATTGATTGCATTAATAATAAAATAAGGGTCATCTTACAACCAAAGTCTTGACGTCACAGGCCTTCTCAGAGAAGAGTCCAGCCAGCATGTTCTTCAAACATTCACTCTTTGAAGATGAATTTCCAAACATACAAGAGTTCTCTCACTCAAGTTTTACACAAGATCAAGGGCACTTCACAACCTTCCACAAGCTATCAACAATTCCACACTTATCACACTCACACCAGTTATCTAGCAAACTCACAAAGCACTCACAACACTGCTCAACTAGCCAACTATCAAACTCTCCAACTAGCAATGCATAGCAATGGTGAGAGTTTAAATAGGAGGAGTCTCCATGAAAGGTGGAAAGGAGAGCTTATCATCAAGGAAGGTAGCACAATTGATGGAACTACCACACCAGGGAAGGAAGGGCGACATAAACAAGGCCAACAACTAGGTCTAGAGTCATCTAGAAGGCTGGCTATTGGAACAATTCACCCAATCTGGATCATCGCGGGCACATAAATGATCTTTAGCGCTAACATCGCAAGTGATTAGTGCAGATAGTCAAATCATCACTGAAGGGACCACAAGGACTTGCGCTGATGCATAAAATCGAGCCATCACAGGAATCACGTGTACTTCCGCACTGGCAGCGCAGTTTTTCTATTCATAAGCGCTTATCAGCGCTTTTATTCAGCCAAAAGTCGCGATGAGGCAGTAAATTTTGGAAGCGTGGATCAATTGGCAGCACAGGGAAGCATTTGTCTGTCATAAGCATGTTTGACTTGGACACATGACACAGTGAGAAGACCGGGAGTGAAAGTGGTGATAGATTACTGTGTAACAAGGTGTTACAGAGTGGTTTCAGAGAATTGTTCACCCCTTGGATTGGATGGGCAGTGTGTGTTGGTCATGCATGCATGTCATTTGCATGTGTGTCTCGTACACTTGCATTCCATGTTCTTGTTGCATTGTTGGATGATTGATTGTGGTTGTAGTATGGTTTCCATGTTGAATTGGATGTTTATTTTGTGGAATGCATTTGTCAGGAATATATGACTGGTTACATATTGTTATATGTTGCTTACATGTTGATTTTATTTCGCCTACTTACATCCTTTTATGTTAGGCTAAATTATTGTAGGTTTAATTACATGTATTAGTCTTGTAGGTTGACTACAAGAATCGATCGCTTATGTTTGACTACATTCTTTTATGTGTATGTGTAGTTGATTAGGAATTGCTTATGCATGTTGATGGTTTCATGTGGTAGTGTGTACAATAGAGTAATGGTTGTTGTCATGCATGAGGTCATAGCATGCATTGTTGATATGGCCTTGAATTGATGACTGGACCCTAACTAGAGTGATGTTTATGTGTTGATACATTTATTTGTGTATGTCTATATGTTGTTATTTTTATGTTATACATGTATCACACTAATTTGGTGATCTTGTCGACAAGGTATGCTCCCCAAATTATTCTAAGGTATGTTGATTTATTATGATTTGGTTTATCCGACATATTATGCATTGTAGGAAAAGATCCAATGGTTGGCAAGCTGGTAGACTACATAGAATCTCCCGATGCATCAGATGAGAAACATGGTGTGGGGCACACTTCTAATTTGGTAGATACATTGAGGAGCTTGAAGGAAGAGATAAGGAGTTGTAAGGAAGATAATGACCAAATCATACAAGCACAAGAGAAGTAGGTGGAGGTTAATGCTATGCTTCTTTAGAGTTTGTCAGACTTGTAGCGACAAGGGCCACTTCGGATTAGCCACGGACATGAGGATAGAATTAATGGGGCATATGGAATTAGATCTCCTGGTAGACACAGGTTAGATAGATCTGATACGGTGAGAGATGGCAAGTTGTTGGATACTTTGGATAGGACAGGCAATGGATAAAGGTACTATTCTAGTTCTAGTTCTGATAGAGATCATGATCGTCATCATTATCATTATCATCCTTACAAGAGGAATGATAGGGGATACTTACCAGATGAGTTTAAAAAAGTGAATCCACCTGCTTTTGAGGGAGTTGTGAAGAATTTGGAAGATGCAAAGGCTTGGATACTTGGGATGAACAAATTCTTTGATTTACATGATTACACAAATAACATGAAGGCCAACATAGTGACCTTCAACTTGAAAGGTAAAGCATACTTTTGGTGCGAAGGTGTTAAGTGAGTCAGAGACATCGGGATAGATGACTTGAGTTGGAAAGAGTCAAGAAGATATTCAGGAAGAAGTACTTGTTTGAAAGTTACTATGAAATTAAGGCTAAAGAGTTCTATGAGCTAAAGATGGGATTGATGATAGACCAAGAGCTAGTGCTAGGGGAAGCTCCCACATCAAAAGCACTATAGGATGAGCACACCTAAGCTGGTTGAGTTGAAGTTGCAGTTGAAGGAAATGTTGGACAAGGTATACAATAGGCCAAGTGTATCACCTTGGGGCGCATTGGTCTTGTTTGTGAAGAAGAAATATGGTACCCTTTTCTGAGGATTGATGACTTGTTGAATCAGCTGAAGGGAGAAAAAATGTTCTCGAAGATTGACTTGAGATCTAAATACCATTAGGTACACATCAAAGAGGAGGACTTTTACAAGACTGCGTTTAGGACCAAGTATAGAAATTATGAGTTTGTTGTTGTTCTATTTGTCTTCAATAATGCTCCAGCTACATTTATGTGCTTGACGAATAGTGTGTTGCGTCCATATTTGGATAAGTTTTTTATTGTGTTCATTGATGATATACTAGTAGACATAATGGAGTGGGTAGCTCCTAAGAGTGTGGATGAGATGAGATCCTTCATGGGTCTGGCAGGTTCAAGAGGAACTTCACATAGATTTCTTATCCTATCACATCATTATAAGGGAGAGGTAAGAAGTATGAATGGACAGAGAAGTGTGAGGCTAGATTTGAGCAACTTAAGCAGTTGTTAACACATGCACCAATACTAAAACTTGCAGATATGGACAAAGAGTTTTTCGTATGCACAAATGCTTGCAATATAGGTCTTGGTAGATTCCTTATGCAGGATGGATAGGTGATATGCTATGCGTCCTCAGAACTAAACGAGCATAAGAAGAACTACCCGACAGTTGATCTTGAGTTAGCAACAATCATACACGCATTGAAGATGTGGAGGCACTGTATTCTTGGTAGGAGGTTTGTACTTATGAGTGATCATATTTGGTTGAGGTATTTGTTTAACTAGTCAAATCTAAATGTCAAGCAAGCTAGATGGTTGGCCACAATCAGTGAGTTTGGTTTCAAGATCAGGTACATCAAAGGTAAAGACAAAAAGGTGGTAGATGCTCTCAATAGATGGGTACATGTAAATCACTTGGCACCTATGAGCTCCTATGGAATAGATCTACAAGATAAGATCTTGCAGGCATGTCAGTAGGATGTCAGGTATATGGAGATGGTGCACAGGTTGCAACAAGGTGTTGGTAGAGGTACAAGTGATAGTACAGGTATGGGTATAGGTGCACACGGTATGGATTATTATCTTATAGAGGATGGATTGGTCAAGTTTTGAGATAGGATATATGTGCTAGATAGCAGTAAGCTCAAGAAGGTGATCTTGAAAGAGTTTCATGCGAAACCATATTTAGATTTCCCAGGCTACTAGAAGACGCTAACCGTAGTGAATATATTTTATTGTTGGTCAAAATTGAAGAGGGATGTAGCAAATTTTGTGGCTATATGTTTTGATTGCCAGCGAGTGAAAGAAGAATGTAAGCATCCAAGTGGATTGCTATGGCTGATTGCGGTTCCGCAATGTAAATGGGAGGTCATTTCCACGGACTTCATTACAGGGTTGCTGAAGACAGGGAGACAAAATGATTTCATCATGATTGTTGTGGATGGATTGACGAAGGTTGCACACTTCATTCAAGTGAAGTCTATATTCTCATCTAAGGATATGGCTCAAGTATTCATCAGAGATGTGTTTAGACTGCATGGTGTTCCAAAGAAGATTGTGTCAGACAGGGATGCAAAGTTCACTTCCAAGTTCCAGAAGGAATTATTTGTAGGTTTGGACACAGAGTTGTCCTTCAATACGACTTATCATCCCCAGATAGATGTACAGGTAGTGAGGGTCAGCAAAACATTGGAGTAAATATTGAGGATGTATGTGATGCATCGACAATGGAAGTGGAAAGAGTATCTTACTTGGTAGAGTTCACATAAAACAATGGTTATCAGGAGTCATTGAGGATGAGTCCTTTTGAGGCATTGTATGGGAGGATTTGTAACACTCCTACCAGTTGGAGTGATCATATTAGCAGGGTATTGATTGGACCAGATATGTTGGAAGACATGGAATAGGAAATGTAGGTGATCAAGAAGAATCCAAAGGTAGCACAATATAGGCAGAAGAGTTATGCAGATAGGAATAGGCTGCTGAAGGAGTTATAGGTCTGGGAAAATGTGCATCAAACCAAAGAAGAGATCCTTACAGATTGGATCATGTGCCAAGCTAGTATCATGGTTTTGTGGACCCTTCAATATCATTTGGAGGTTTGGGCCAATAGCCTATCAACTTGCATTGCCTCCGACAGTGAAAGTCCATTATGTTTTCCATGTATATTTTATTAAGAAGTACTAAGGATGTTGATCATGTGATTGAATGGTCTGTGTTACAGGTGGAACTAGATGGATAATTCCAGCCAAAGCCTCAGTGTATATTGTAGAAAAAGGTGCTCATGCTCTGGGACTAAGCAATCGAGAAAGTTAAAGTGCAGTGGAATCACCTTGGGCCCGATGAAGTTACATGGGAGAAGGCGGATCAAATGTGGGCTATGTATCCTTCCTTGTTTGTTGGTTGAGGCAAAGAAACTTTGATATGGTTTTTTGGTATATTCTTTGATATAGTGTTTTGGTATATGATTTGATATGATGTTCTGGTATATGTTTTGGTACATGTTTTTGGTATATATTTTTGTGATTATTTCTATATGTACATATGTATATGGATGTAAATACCGCCATGAGCTATGTTATAAAGCTTCACTAAGTGGTATGGTTTTTATGTAATTATGATTATGTTATCATATTACTATTCTATCATGTGGTTACGTTATCATGATGTTATGATGTCATGTGGGTTGGCACTCAGCAGGATGATCATTGTAAATACTGTAATGAGCTACGTTATAAAGCTCTAGTATGTGGTATGTTGTCATAATGTTTTTCGTTTGAGCAGGTCCTTCATTGTAAATACTACATTGGTCTATGTTATAAAGCTCCATGAGCAGTATGTCTTATTTTAACAGGTTGTTGAGGTATATGTGTGATTGGACACCGAGGATGGTGTGCCCCAAGGGGGAGGGTTCTGTAATAGGCTTGGTGAAAGTTCCATGTAATAAAAGTTAAAAACAACAAGCACGGTTTATGGGACACTTATTCCAAGTTGAACAATGGGAAAGACATCCTAGGGGATGTTCATTTGATTATTTATGGCTAAGGAAATGGCTAAGGCTTTGGAAAGGCATGAGGCATTAATTGGAAATTATTTATAAAAATAATGGAAATTAGGAGAAAAAGAAGGTGAAAGGTTAGAGGTTTCATGTGAGTAAAACTAATGACAATAAAGAAAATAGAGGCCTTATTCATAAAAAGGATTAAGAGGATCAGTTGGTAGCCATTTATGAGTTCAATTTTGGAGCTCTCTCATTATTCTCTCTCTCTCTATCTCTCTCTCTCTCTCTCTCTCTTGGACACTTATATTTTTATTGGAGCATTTTGGCATTGGAGAAAGAAGGGAAAAGAAGGCAAGAGGAAGTCAATATTGAATTAGGGAAAGGCAGGATCAAGCAGCTATAATAGGCTTCATTGAAGGTATCAAATTCCATGTGTATTTTCCTTGTTAGATTTGGCATGCATGGTATTGCATGTTGTTCTTTCGCTGTTGTGGCATGGGTTTTGCCAGGTATAACAATATTTTCAACCTAGCCTTGCCATTCCCAGATAGCCATGTGTGATGGGGTCTCATGTTTTGGTTGAGATGGATTGCCGAAGGGATTCGAAGTTGAGTGAGGTGGATCTCCAAAATGATATAACACATGGCCTAGTAACCCTTGAGTAAAACTATGGGTTGCGGTAAAGCCAGATTTTTTGTTGCCTCGGATGGCCTGAGAATCCTTGTCAGTGAATAACAGGATATACGAAAAAGACAAGAGGTGGTTTTTTCTCCATTGGGCCTAGTAATCCTAGGTTTGGGATATGGGATAAATCTTGGAGAGTGGGTCTTGGTCTAGGTTTGGATTACGGTAAAGCCTGAGAGACTAGGAGACAGGAAAATTACTCACGTTGTAGGTAGAGAAATCTGGTGGCATCCATGCTTTTTTGGCCTAGGGATCAGGTGGAGATCACAGTAAATCATTTTATGATATGTTTATTGTGTTGGCCTAGTGATCTGGTATGGATTACAGTAAAGCCTAGTTTCTATTGATGAGGGTGAGGTGGTTTAGCCTCGGTATGCCTTGATTGGTTCTTTTAGTTTGATTCCCACATTCATGATTGGAATATGGCATGGGGATGAACGACTGGAGAATATTTGGGTCAAACATTTTATGGTTGGGCGGAACGTGGTAGACCCATCTCCATTTGGTTTATTGCATTCATTGATAATAAATTCATTCCCTTGGTTTTCATGTGTAAATGTACTGATGTATATGTGGATTTTATGGCTTATATGTTCATGATATTTATGTTCCTATTATGTTGGTTATATGTATGTCTTACGACAACAACTATTTATGGCTCTTAGCATGCTTTTAGTTGTAAATGAATGGATAATGTATTTATCGCCTAATAGATGATAATGCAACAAAATACAGGAGGGGAAAATGGTTCATATCGATTCTTAGATAAGTATGAGATCCCTACACTTAATTATGTTGTTTACACCTATAGATTACATGTTGATGATATGTTTGAAAAATGGCGGGAATGCCTAGTAGGGGTTTGATGAAGGTCTTGTTCAAATTATTTATTTTGCATCATTGTTTCCCTGTTAATTTATTGTTCCAAAGTTATCATTCCATTGTGGGTAGTGACCTAGAATCTGGTTCTGAAAATGTGGCTTAAATCTCGGGGTCGCTAGCACAGAACTAGAAATTTTAGTTTTTGGTCGTTGGAAGGTAAGCCTATGGGAGCGACTTTGGGTTTTTGTATGCTCTCTTTCCCATAGAATGGGAGCAACTGAGGCCTAAAATTTCTAGAACATTAGTGGGACCTACGTATAGGCTGCTAGAGTGGTTGACTTATCTCCTAAGGATTCTAAAGCTAATGTTGGGTGACTGTTTGTGATGTTTCCATTGATTCCACTTCCTTAAGGTCACATAGGAGGCAGAATCAAATCATGGTAGCCTCTTGTCTCATGTTTACCATGGTTGGCTAGTTAGTTAGGGAGATGTCGGAGGAGGATGCTACACCCGTTATCAGAAGACATTTGCAAATGGTGTAGGGATTTGAAGCTAAATCCATCTCCTGAGAAGATAAGAAAAAACAGGGAACCAATGGATGGGTGAAAAGGATTGTGAAGGGATTGTATATGCCAAATGGGAGGCACATATCTTATTAAGGTGATCCAGGTGAGCACAGAGGGGTAGTTCGACATCCTTAGGGTTCAACCAAAGCTCTGCCAAACCCTTCCCTCAGAGCGCAGTGGCAACATAAACACATTGTGAAAAATGATATTTAGGTTATGAGAGGGTTATGTGGTAGAGTTCCACCATCTATCCTTATTCGAGTAGTCGTAGAAGTCGATCACCACTTTAGTAGGGTTGGCCGCGCACCATAGATGTACGCCACCCATCACGTGTACCTCACCATGTGGTAGAAGAGTGGGGAGTACAACACCAAGTGAATGGGAAGGATAAGATACCTGAACCGAGCCATACAAATGTGAAGAGTTCATCCAATTGTAACCAAGGTATCATGCCACGTTCGTTAAACATTAAATGACTTTAGTTTCCAATGTTAAAAAACCACTTAGAGGAGAATTAATAGAAATGATAAATATATATAATCTAATGGTTAGGGACCATGTGTACACATGGGCCTACACTCGTTCCAAGAATAAATTTGAGATTCAGAAAAGGTAAAATGTTATTACCCAAATTAATGGATCCAATTGATAACCTCATGGAAACCAATGAAGGCTCATATGCCATGGTTCGCATGGTTATATCATAGGTCTGATGTATTATAAGATTGAAATGATCTAAATATGAACTAATATATTAGTTAATTCCATAAATTAACTATTAATATTATGAATTTAATGGATAGAACGTAATAGGAAATATCCAACCATGTTTTAACTCCCAGAAAACACAACATCAAATGCATATTTCTAGATAGCAATGGATGACCAAATTATTAGTGTGGTATATCCTTGAACATAGTAAGACTCCATAAAAAAAATTGGTAACTTGAAGGTATTGTGATGAAGGTAAATTGCTCTTGATTCCCAACATCATATTTTTACGTTATTTTATGAAAATTAACAAAAATACTAAATTTTATATAATATGCATGGACAAAATAAGAACTATAGTCTTCTCATGACACCCTCTAATTTAGTAATGTTGGAAAAAAATAGTGTCAACTAGAGGTACATTACAAATGGTATTAGAGCTTAGGCATAACCCTTGGGCCTAATGGGATTCAACACTAAACTAAGAATGGACTCAATTTAGAATGGTAAGGCATCCATACAACTATTGTAACATTTTTTTATGAAAATAAATTTTCTACTTTCAACTTTTAGACCTAATGGACATAGCTATACCATTAAGATTTTCTTGTGAAATTACTTAAGTTACTAGATGTGCATTGGTTCTGGAACAACAATATGGAGGAAATAATTATAATTATTACATACTGAATAACCACTTAAAGGTAAACGAAACATAAAACTAATTTAGTTTTTTTTTCTAATCACTGCAAAAACACATATAGGAAGAAGTATACAATAGGTAGGAAAATTTGACCTTCCTAAACAATTATGAGATAACGCTTTAAACAACAAGAATACCCTTTTGGGTGGAAAAACTGAGAAGTGGAAATAGAGAAAAATTGGAAGCAACCAACGGTGCTGCTAAAGAAATTGGGAAAGTTTAGCCCAAAATTTTAAGGATTGAGACAATTACAAAGGGTAAACTGGATAGTTTGGTTTGGTTAACCTCACCAATCTTCCATGAACTATACCAACACCTAGTAAAGTACGACGAAATATGGTAAAACCAGAAAATTTTCATGCCTTGATTACCAAATTGACGTAGCAAGAATAACACTATCTATAACAAAGGGAAACATCGTACACTACTCAAAATGTCTCTGCCTTTGAGGGAAAGAAGTGGATTCTTACAATTTCTATAGCTTTATTGCAACGGTAGAGCGATATTTGGATGAACGTCTTATACATAAAATAAGTATGTTATGGGGAACACTGAAGATTTAAATTTTGTGTGAGAAAGTTATTAGCAGAAGAAGAATTGATATTGTGATACATAAAGGGGAGTTATACAATATGTAAATTCATAAATCAAGAAATAGTGGACTCGACCATATGTATAAATAGGTCCATTTTTGTTTAAACTTGAATAGTTATTATAGATTTGATTACATTAGTGTTATTGAAATATCTATGTTGATATTCTAAACGATATGAAATGAGGTTGCAAGGAATTCGTTCATTTGGTGGATGCCTCAACACATTTCCAAACTACATGTATACAACCTTATTTCCTACCATTATGGCTGATAAATAATGGGTAGCTGCTTTGAAACTTTCATTATGGTACACATGGAAACATGGATTTAAGTATATAAGAGTAAGAGTCATTCCATTTTTATAATCCAGGGGCATTAGTAGTCACAGCTATTATAAACATTAACCCATATTATATTATAGGATAATTGTGTTCACAGAAGAAATAAGATCAGATTTGGTCACACTAAAACGTTAAGGGAATAAGGCACACCCAGGATAAGGAATGAGAATTTTATGGGTGTTCCTATGGGAATCCCAAACTGTCATCACTAAATATAGATTGGAAATGTCTTAGTTGACCATTTCTTATCATCAAAATTATGTTTGAACTGAGAACAAGTAGTGAGGTTCTAGTGTTTCTTGGTTTGATTGAAGTGTTACTACACCTAGGAAAGGGATCCTTGAGATGTTGATCTATGGAAAAAAATCTTAGAGGAGTAATGAAGGTTATATAAAGGAAATATCTATGAGTGTACTAGATGCCCCTGTGTATTTTCCACAAGCTTTTTCTCATACATACCCCACACATGAATTGAAGCAGGAACTTATTAGTCAAAGGAACTGGGACTACATGGCACTTCGAGGAAGCATAATTCAACATATTTCTTTTAAAATGAAACCTCAAGGGAATATCCAGGAACTTCAACTCCAATATTTTCAATACTTTGCTGTGAGTGATTTTGAGGTAGCTTGTGATGTGGGTACACGTCTTAGTCCATAAGATATAATTGAAATTCCTTCTGTTCTAGTTAATATCACGAATCAAAAAATGAAGGGGCATTTTCATACTTACATTAAACTTGATTATCGTCCTGTAATGACGGATTTAGGTAAGGAGATTAGTAGCATTCAACAAAGCTAGAGAGGCAGACTCTTTTGAAGTAATCAAATATTCTACCACGGGATTTTACCACAAGCCTAATCTGGTTTATATCAAATTATATATCTCATTTTCCCCAAGAAGAGGGGCATGAAACTATAACAAATAGGAAGACACATTGATGTTTAATGAGGAATTATGATGTATAGAAAATATACGAGAGAATCAGATAGACAACACAATATTTACTCGAAGATGTAGATATACTGAGAGCATCATAAGTACTATGTAGTACCAGAACCCTTTTTAATACATAAAAACATGTGACCACTCATTTATTGTGTAAATTAATATTCACAACCATATCCCACTATGTCAAGATCACTTATATTAGCGTAGACCCCCTTTAAGATTGACCTGGAAGAAAGGGACATTATAATTGTCCCCTTTTAATCACAACTTACTTCATCCCAAGCAAATTGAATTTGATGATCTTGCATTTTGTCAAGACTTATACTTACACAAATATGCAATTATATTTGTGTAAATATAAGTCATGAGTACCAAAGGCTTGGTCAAGATGTCTACAATTCGATCCTTGGTGCAACATTATGACAAATGAATGATTTAATCATGGATGAACTATAATGTAATGTTGATGAACCTCGATGTGCTTGGCCCTCTAATGGTACACTGGTTGGTGGGAAAGAAGAATGACATCTTGATTATTACACTGTACTAAAATTGGCTACTCCTAATAAAGTCCAAGTTCATCCAATAATTTATGATCCACATTGCCTTATATTTAGTTGTGACAACAACTCTGTATTTAACCTCCATAGAATAGATAAACCATAGATAATTTCTTATTCAAGCAAGAAACATGCCCTGGGCCAAGAAAATGTGCATAACTTGAAGTGGACTTATGTTCATCCTAAGTTGTATCCTGACCAGAGTTTTGGTGTATCTAATCAAGATATTCTTACCCTAATAGGTAGGAAATCTTTCAAATTTGTATGTATTAAAGGAAAGGGTGATATTCAATCTACTCTAAGTCTAATATATATGAGACTGCCCAAAATCCATACAAAGTGGCATCTACCTTAAGAGAGATACAAGTAGTAGTATTTAACTCTAGATTGGAAACGGGTAAGGAAAGGTTTGCCTTCTTCCATGCTTAAACTTTTCACAAGATAAAGAGGCAACTTGGACTGAAATGACAATTCCATCATCAAGTTTCAAATAACAAATACTGAGAAAATAGTGCAATATTCCTAATACATTCACTTCAAATGTACGCATAAGTTTTTTTTATTCGTATCAAGGAAATTTTTTAAGGTCACTTACTAAAAAAAAAAAAAAAAAAAAGTGGTCTATGGCGTTGTCAAGGTGATATGTTAGATGTCAATAGCATTTTTGGAAGGAAGTGTTAGCATAAGTCCAACCATACTCAGAAAATGAGGCAATTCCTTTCTGCCACTAAAAACAGTCAAGAATAGACATAGGTAAGTCACACGAAGGCTATGTTAATAATCACATAACAGCTATGAAATTAGCTACAATAGAATATGCACAACTGATACAATGTTATTTATGTAGTATGTTACAAAAAACCCTGATAATTGTTATCTTTATGTGGGTTAGGTGAAAACAAAATTGTATATGGAAGTCAATAAGTAGACAATATTCAGGATAATGAGTATGGACATTGGCTCTATTGTGGTAACACATTGATGGTGCTGAATTTATTGGATACATGTGGAAAGTATGTTGAGTGTAGGGGAAATTAAGAACCATATATTCAATCCTCATGTAAATGTGATAAACTAGGAGCAGGGTATAAATGCTAGAGTATATCTACTACAGAATTGTGTCAGCATGCAGAATGAAGTAAAGTGCTAACTAAAAGCCTGAACAGTAGGAAGTATTTTATTTTTGGTCTTAAGAAAATACTAAATTTCTTTGGTAACACAAAGAGAACTAACCACATGGGAACCGTAGCTTATCAATGAATAATTCTTAGTCATGTTACAAATTTTAATGTTTCATGTACTGATACTCAGGAAAATAGGTACATGATCACTTTCACCTAATTGGGTGGAAAATGCTACAGGTAGAGCTGAAGGATAACTTCCAGCAAAATCTATTGTATCTTAACCGAAAAATAATCTGACTTTGAAATTGAATTGCTCTTCAACATTAAACGCGAAGAAAGGCTTTACTTCT
>APFE031757530.1:86578-114446 GCA_000404065.3 Pinus taeda
TCCAACACCAACAAGAGAGAAAAGGTAAGAGTCAAACCCAATAAATGGAAATGATAATAACCAAAGTGCAAGATACAAATGAAACCATGTGATACAGAAATGCATTATACTTCTAAATCATTGGAGGAAACCCAAAGTGGTGCCTAAGACCAACGTTTAGCATGCATAGGGTCAAGGAGAAAAGTGTGAGAGCAAGACTCTCGACCCAATGTCACTATAATGAATTACTTCTAGGAAATAAAAAACATAAACAATGTGAGGTTAGCTGCGAGTGTAGGATGCTCACATTTTGTCTCCATTGACAAACCGAGGCAAAACCCTTGCCGAAAATTCCATCGAACAGAACCCTATAGATTAAGGGTATCATGAGACCCCACATGTAGGTTAAGTATAACTAAAAAGAAATACAAACCATTGCAAATAAAATACCTGCAAATGCATGCCTTGTACAAGTGAACGCCACCATAGGAGAAATATTTCCAGAGAAATTTTTTAGTACATGCAGTACCAATTGTCAAAGGGACATTATGCAAATGGTGTAGGAGAGTTGAAGCTAAATCCTTCTCCTGAGCAGATAAGTGAAAAAAGGGAACCAGTGGATGGGTGAAAAAGATTCTAAAGGGAGCATACATGCTAAATGGGAGGCGTAGAACTCATTAAGGTGATTCTGGAAAGTAGAGAGAGGTAGTTAGACATCCTTAGGGTTTAGCTAGAGCTCTATCAAACCCTTCCCTCAGAGCATGGAAGCACCAGAAATGCATTATGAGATTTATGTGCTAGAGTTTTGTTGATGGTGCTAGACCCGCCAACATTCAGGGGATCACCCTGGTATGAAGTCCCAACTAGACCTTACACCATTTGGTGTGGGAGTCCCATCCGGTATGATGGACCGGTTGCCATTGTCTTAAGGATTTGCCTCAACTCTTGCTTGTTAGCACAAGAGAGTGATTTGCTTTGTCTTCAAGAAGTGAGGTTTGCGTGCCTGGTGAGTGTAAGTGTCACTTATGTCAATGGTTCTTTCACTCTCAAGGGATAGGGTGAGAGTGAGTTCTAGGTCGATTGGGAGCACTCCCAACACTACTAGGAACACACAACACAACAGGACATGCACATCTTCTGATGGAGCAGTCCACACGGATGCGACAATCACAACATACAAGGTAAGATAATGCGTACAACACTCATGGATCAGTCCAAATGAGTGCAACTGTTGTTACAACAAGCTTCATGTGAAAGGTCTTTCTAATGTCTGGGAGAGTAGTCTACATGAACGAGACAAAGTTAACAACATATACAACAGATTGACATTAATAGATTATGCATTACAAAAAATGAAGCAGTTCAAATGTAGAACACAGGTTAAAGCAACATGCATTACAAGTGTTAAAGATCAATCTTACAATAGATACAATACATGTGTGAAAATGTGTTGGCCTGTTCGCAGGCTTCTAAATTAAGAGAAAGTTCCAAGACACCTAATTACACCACACATCACTAACCTCGAGTGCGAGGCATTGGAGCCACTACCTACTCCTCAAAGAAAAGATTATAGATTGTTGGGTTGTTGGGGCCTGACCTAGGTTTAGAGGTGATTTAGCCAAATAAATCCTGGTACTATTGGCCCTTTAGGCAACAGTTCGCAGAGTACTGATTGAGGTCTCACCTGAAGTAGTATGGGAGGGTGCTAGAACCAAGTTTCTGCACCCTAGAGATGTTTGATGTTTTCAAGTGGTCCATGGTTGGACCCTGCGCACACATTGCTACACACACTTACCCGTACCTCGCAACTTGAGATGTTTCCTTCACGCAACCTTACTTTGGGGCCGAACAATGTTATTACCCAAGTCCTTACTAGTAATCCTATCTGATTTCATTAACTTAGCTTATTTGTAGGCTTTCAGTTATACTTAACAATATTCACAATTCATACAAGTGCACGCAGTAAATACACCATATAATTGCAATTAATATCCAACAAATAATAACCCAAGACAGATACACTTAATTCAAATAAAACTTCTCTTTATTATTCTTTCTCTTCAGTTACAAACTCTATTCTACCCTGCGCACTCAGCTGTAGGGGTCCGCACACCCAGCTGCAGACTCTACTACGCCTTTGCGCACTCAGCTGCAGAGCCTCTTCCTACTATTATGACCCAAGACACACTTAGAAACTTGCTCTATGCTTCGCTCTTGCTCTTGTATTAACTTTTTTTCACTTTTACACTTAGAGCTTCACTCTATTTATACAATCCCATGGTCCGTGGACCATGGGTAGGCCGACATTACATTCAAAACTTAGGGCGGACAACCCTTTGACTCTATCATACATTCCGTGCCCGCAATTCATGGGGCTTCACAAAAATATTACTCAAAACATGGGCTTTGAGCCCCAAAACATAATGCGGGGGGATTCCATGCCCAACAGTTCCACAACACAAACATCGTGACTCACCCTCTAGTCACTCAGTTGACACGACGATCTTGGAGCAGAGTCCCTCCAACTGCTCTTGAATGGTACTGATGTTGGGAGTGCACTAAGCTACTACTTTCTGAACCTGCTGCAAATGTTCTTCTGAGACCTCTATTTCCGGCGTGCTACCCTATATCTGCACATGCATTCCCTGACTGTGCGCAAGCTTCCCTTCAATATTCCCCATGATTGTGAAGGCCTCCTAAATCCATGGTTGAACACGCACTTTGAGAACTGCTTCCTTATGGCGTGTTGCATCCATCTACTCCTTTAATGCCTTGGTCTGCTACATCCTCGCAAGCCACTGAGTGAGGACTACCGTCTATGTAATTCCTCTGATGCTGTCGTACTATTGCTATAATTCACACGCCTCTATCTTAGCTGCTAGGTGTTGGGGTCCTCCTACAAAGTCATGATGACCTCAAGTTCCTATTCCAACATATTTGTATAGTCGCGTAGTGCACCTCCAATTCCTTCCAACCCTACTGCAATAGCGTTGGCACACTGTTCTCGAAATTCAGGGGGAGTGGAAGGTTGTGCCTTCAACTGCAGCTCGGCGATTTGAAGATTCATCTCTAGCTAAACCTTTGTCATCTCTTCTCTAGCCTCGTGGACTCTAGTTGCCAAGCTGTGGATCCGCACTTCTACCGGTAGATCTGCTGCAATGGCCAACTCTGGAACGCGTCGGTAAGCATCATCTATTATCTGCACCAATTGTTGATTCTACGACACCAATTCGCCGTGCTATAAGCTGAGATGTTCTATGTTTATTTTCTACTCGCTAAGAACCTAGATCGCGTGGCTCTCTGTGGCCTATAATTCTATCGGTATCCCATCCTGTAACTGATACAACGTTTCTCGAAGAAGGGCAGCCAAATTAAGGTCAAGACCTTTCAACATGCTAACCAAAAACCTATCAGTCACATTTGCTGCAACTATGGCCCCTTCTGGTAACACTATCGTGTTTTCCATCCATGCACATAGCATCTACATAGCTGCTGAGGATCCTGATATGAGGTGTGTAGAAAGGGTACCCATTTGAGGGGGCCGCACCTATAACTCATGCAGCTGCACCCTAAGGGCCCACAACACAGTGTGATGCTCCTAAATGAACCCTTGAAGCACTTCACCTCTAACATCATGGACCGTCTAGCCGATGTCATGGACATCACCTTCAGTTAAGGTTATCAGGTCAATGGCCAACTTCAAGGCCTTGACCTTCTCTCTTGGCCCTACTCGTTTTGCGATGTGTGGTCGCTTCAACTACATGTACATGGTCCCTGGGTCCATGCTCCCTTCTGCTATTTATGTTTCTTCTGCCTCCTACCATGAGGACATTTCTTGGCCCTTGTCTGCCTGTGTTGTTGCTGCCTCTGCTACCTGCACTGCTGCTGCTGCTTCTGCGGCTTCCCATGTTGCCTTTTCCTCATCTGATAGTTTCTCGTTCCACCTTTTCTCCGCTAATTGAGTGACGTGCAGATTAGAATCGTCCTTTTTCTTATGTGTTACTGCCTTCTCCAGTTTAGCCAGGTTTGGAGCACGCCATTCAAGAGGCCATGTCTCCAAGATATTAAAAATCGCGTCGTCAATGGCTACAAATGGTAGCGTCATCCACTGCTTCGCTGGATCCTTTCATGCTATAGATGTTGTGCATATTGGCTTTAAATTCTACAAAATTGTTCGTACTATTGTACACCGTAGGTGACAGGCGCGACCTCCTATTGATCCACATCTGGATGCTCGCTTGCATGAGCACCCAGAAAATTTTGATGTCGCAGATCCGTTTTGCATCCTTGGTGGCCCAGAGTGAAGCATACTTCGTGGCCTCTGGTAACTCTCTGTCAATGTTAGGGAACTAATTGTCCTCTGTCAATTCTCCTGCTACTAGCAATATGGATATTAGCAACCATGCATAGTGGAAGGTCTTACCCTGCTCCAGGGCTTCGCGACAGTTTGTCAAAAATTATTTGCAGAGGAATTCGACCGAGTTGAACTGAACCCCCTCCATGTGCTGTTCAACCAATGTGACCACCGGCGTCGTACCTAATCAGCATGACACTTCCTCATTACTTTGTCGACCATGAGTTGGGTTGCTGCGCAAACCCATTTTTCCTTGATGCTGGAGATGACGTAGCCCCTCTTCTTTTTCTCCAACTTATACTTTTCCTTCATGGCTTTTACGAGAGCCAAATCTCTACCTTTTCCAGCTATAGTCGTGGGGTTTGTTACTTTACAAGGAAGTTGAGAAATCCAATGAATGAGGTCTGCCATGATGGGAATAGGCTCCTCCAGCCATAGATACCCATCATGCACCAAGCAGAGCAACTGCCTGATGATGAAAATGGTGATGGGCATGTGGTGAAAAATGTGGTATCCAAAATAAGTGCAGCAACCTTGCCTTTTCCACGCCATGTATCCATTTCCATGGTTCTAATGTTATCACCACCCCCTCAGTGTTCTGCTTCATCAAATTCCCAGTCTCTAGGTGCTAAAAATTCTCGTTGTCAGTGAGGTTCTTCAAATTTCATGGTTGGCACAATACCTAGGTGCGCGCCCTCAAATACAATGCCGTTAGGGAGGATCGGGGTCTGGAGCAAGCTTTTCATATCGTCCAGGTTCTTCGGCACCTTGGTTTTCCCTTTCCGTAGAGGGACATATGCTGGCAGTTTTGTTCCAAAGTGCAACGGTTGGATATCGCCCTCCATGTCTTCTTCTTCCTGTGTTGCAGAATCCAAGGCATGCTAGTCTTCTTCTTCCTTCTTGGTTTCTATTGTGACTGCCTTCCCCTTCTCTTCCATGGATAGTTTGTGCCACGGATTCCTTGGGGACATGCGTACTGGCCCCATTGCTTGTTTATCCTTCTTGGGCCTTGGTGTTCATGGTGATTTTGGGATTTCTGTTACCACCCCAACACCTTTTGGAACATCCTCCACCATGTGGGTCTACGCAGCCTCGCCGACGATTACCTCCACAATTCCTAACCCATTTTTAGTGGCCATCATCCTCTTTGGGTTGTATTTTGTCTCGTGCAAACTTAGGGGCTCAATTATCGCTTGGCTCTCAACACTCTATGGTATGCTCAAGCACTCAATTCTCAAATGACCAAGTGTTGTTCATTAGCTAGCCCTGTGAGTTTTATAGTGCCTTGCAAATTTGAATTCGATTGTTCCCCCCAATTTTAGGCCATTAATGCTTTCTTGGCAACATATTTTCTGAAATCTTGCCCATAACTTATGTCTCAAATGCTTGCCGCCCACTCCATTTGGCCTAAAATCGAACATCCCTTCATGAACAGTGACACCAATAGTCACTTCCCACCCAACCTGCATGGTAGCACAACCCTCCATGCGCAGTTGTGAACCCTATGACATTCTGATTCTGCGCGCACCTCCAATATCGCGTAGTTCCTAGGCAGAATATTTTATAGTCCTACGCTTCCTTTCAACTACCTGGAGCACTAAGACTATGATCCAAATGGATCCAAGAACACTCTCTAAGTATTGAAATCTCTTAAAAACATGCCAGAGATAAAACACAATTGCATGCCAAGAGCCCTTCGAATGGCTGAAAAACACTATCGGGAGGTAAAAACCAGAGAAAACTGTGAAAAAATAGGGTATGGAAGCGTGGAATGATGGATGCACAATGGCCATCAGATCTAGCTGATCAATAGTCTAGATATGATCAGCAATCGCAATTGGCACTCGCAGATAGGGATATCGGCACTTAAACATATACGTATGGCGATGACGATTAGTGGAGCTAATGTGGATCATCGATCAAGTGCAGAGATTGACGGCCCATATTACATTGCAGGATCACTATAGGAGGTTGCAGGAGCACTTGCAACAGTCCGGGGCATGAGCAATATGCAATTGCAATCGATCGCATCGCGGTATCGCAATCAGGACTACACAAAGGAGTGGGCAGATACATAGATACATCTGCGATCTGATGAGCCAGATCCGAAAGCATTTGTGAAGTGAAATGTATATTGTTTCAAGTCTATAGAAAAGCCATTTCTAATGCATTTTCACAGTTTTGACATATTTCGAAAATACAAAGGGGAACTTTGGAGCAGGGCCATTGCGACTTGCGACAGTGATGGAGGACGGACCCGATAGGGGATAGACCATGTTTAAGGACTTTTGAAATCTGAAATGAATTGTGTTTGATAAAATTTCACAGTTATGTATGCATTTTCTTGTTTTAAGCAAAAAATGATCGTGTTTGGGATGCTGAAGGATTTCAAGGGGCCAAGGCACTCTTACGTTGCGAATAGGTGGCCACCTCCCCTCCAGGCATTACGCCATGATTGTGTAATGCGGGAAGAGGGATTCGAGCAGACAGAGGCCATAGAGATGGAAAGACAAGAAGGAGAGATGTAGCCTAGATTTTCTTTAAAGCCACAGACAAAGAACAAACAGGGTAGGCAGTATTGGAGGAAAATGCCGAGACAGAGTTAAGACAGAGACATAGAGTGTTGAGGGAGTCTGTGTACTCAGAGAGGCTTGAGAGGTTCAATCAAAGCTCTTTTTGTTTCATATGTTGTGTATTGAGTCCCAAATTGGGCTCATACTGTTGTAAAAACTCTGCTTGAAACCATAATAGAGAGGCCACCCACTAAAGGCTAGACCAGGAGATGTAGCCCAGGAGTATTGGGTGAACTCCTCATTAAATTTGTTGTGTAATGTGTTGTTTATTATGTTTTGTTTACTGCTTCATTGTCTATGTATTTTTCAATCTTATCGATCCATTTCATAAAATAACATAGACAAATCCATGCACATGAGTCTATAATACCTTATTAATTGTCTTAGATCTCATTATCAGATCATGTGGTATCAAAGATTTAGGTTTACTAAGGTTAGACAGGATTGTGCTAGATTGGTGAATGATAACTAGGTCAAAGCTCAAATTAGGACAAGGAGAATCGGTTGAAACTAACCCAGAAATTGGTAGAGTCTATCTTAGGAGGAAAATGGCAGAAGAAAATCCCTTGGAATCAGACTCTCAATTCATGGATAGTTTCATGACCATGAGAGCCATGGTAGAATAAATGTATAGAGAATTTAAGAAGGGTCGAAGTGAAGATTATTCAACCTCCAAACAAGACAAAGGAACAAAAGAATCTCTTATAGATGGCCATTCTGAAGGCAAAGGGAAAGGAAAATAGGCTCCTCTATCCACACCCCCTGATAGCCCTGAAAATAAAAAGAAGAAAACATCTTTGATTAAATTTGATGTTAAATTTGATTTGCCAATATATGATGGAGATTTAAATGCAGATAAGTTAGATAACTGGATTAGATAGATTGATGTGTATTGCAAGGTGGAGAATATTGATTCAGACAGGAGTAAAATTCAGCTAGCTAGCCTACGCCTTGGAGGAACTGCCTTGGTATGGTGGGAAGGCAGGATCCAAGCTGACTTGAAGAAGCATGGTAAAATTCTTTTTGTCTAGGGTGAATTTGTTTCTGCAATTAAAAACCAATTCTATCCACTAGCTTATATGCAACAAGCTATGATGAGTTGGCAAACTCTTCGCCAATTAAAAGGGCAAAGTGTACAAAGCTACACCCAAGAATTTAGAAAAAGAGCTATGATTCTAGGCATTTATTTAGACTCACCTAAAACTTTGCTAAAGTATATAGGTGGTCTACGCAGCTATTTGAGACACACTATTCTCATGTTTAACCCTACTAGCATAGATGAGGTATTTGTTCAGGGTACCCATCTAGAGGCTAGAGGCAAGAATGTGAACCCAAATATTGGGGGATCATAGAAACCTACTGCAAGGAAAAACAAGGAAAAGAGAGCAAAAATGGAAAGAGAGGAAGACAAATTCTGTACAGAAGGCCAAACCTTCATGCAGTCACTACAATAAGGATGGACATGATGATGAACATTGCTGGTCTTTGCATCCGGAGCTAAAACCAAAGAAGTTCGATGGCAAGAAGAAGAAGATTGTTGCTACTACACAGAAAGATTTGGTGTCAGACTTAGGTGATGAAACAACAACCATAGCCATAGGTATAAAAGGTAAAAATTCTGAAGCATCTACTAGTAATTCTGCCCAAACTATTAATAGTGAAGAAAATGAGAGGAAAAGACATGAGCTTTTTCATATTAGAGTTATTTCCAAGCATCAAAAGATTGATACTTTGTTTGATAATGGCTCACAAGTAAACTTAATTTCTGAAGTAATTTAAAGAAATTGGGACTACTAACCACACCTCATAAGAAGCCATATCCATTAGGGTTGGTATGTGATAAAGCAAAACTACAAGTGACTAGACAATGTAAACTTAGGTTTTCTTTTGGGTTAGCATTTGTAGATGAGGGTTCGTTAGATGTTGTTCCCTTGGATATATGTGGAATTGTTTTAGGAAGTCCTTACTTTTATGATAGAAAATCCATTTTCTATAGAGCTGAAAATAAGTATCAACTCGTTAAAGATGGAATCGAATATATTGTAAGAGCTCATAAACTCAATAATAATTATACGCTCATAAACTCAGGGCAGATGAAAAGAATTGTAAATTCATGCAAGTAATTTTTACTGATGGTTGTAAAGGAAAGGAAACTTGATAAACCCAATGTATTTGAAGGCTATGATGCTAAACAATAGGCTAATTTAGAAAAGGTTGTTTCAGAATATGATATCTTATTTCAAGAACCAAAAGGTCTACCACCCAAAAGAGAAATTGTACATAATATTAATTTGCAGCAAGATGCTCCATTGCCTAACATTGGAATGTATAGGTTATCTGCTTTAGAGAATGCAGAAATCAAGAAGCAGGTACAGGAGCTGCTCAAGAAAGGGTTCATAAGACCAAGCACATCACCATGCGGCTCTCTACTCGTGTTGGTGAGGAAGAAAGATGGTTCATGGAGGATGTGCATTGATTACTGAGCACTCAATAAAATAACGATCAAGAATCGTTATCCCCTTCCTCGCATTGATGATCTATTGGATCAATTGAAAGAAGTTGTTTACTTTTCCAAGTTGGACCTACATAGTGGTTACCATCAGGTCAGAGTAGCAGAGCAAGATGCATGGAAGACTGCTTTCAAAACAAAGCAAGGGTTCTATGAATGGCTAGTTATGCCTTTTGGCTTAACTAATGTTGCTGCCACTTTCATGCGAGTTATGAATGATGTACTAAGGCCTTTTATTGATGATTTTGTAATTGTATATTTGGATGAAATTCTTGTATTCAATAAAACATGGGAAGAACATTTAAAGCATGTAAAGCAGACTCTAGATGTTTTGAAGCAAGAAAATCTCTATGTTAAATTATCAAAATGTGAATTTGGTAAAACGTCTTTGAATTATTTGGGTCATATTGTAGGGGGTGGTGAATTGAAGATAGATCCCTCTAAGGTTGCAGTCATTGTAAACTGGCCTAAGCCCAAGTCTACTAAAGAAGTTAGACGCTTCTTAGGAGCAACACAATATTGGAGAAAATTTATTGCTAACTTTTCCTTAATTGCAGCTCCCTTACATGCTTTGACAGGATTGAACAAGTTGTTTCAGTGGGGAGCCAAACAGCAGAAAACCTTCGACACCTTGAAAGAAAAAATTAGTACAACACTAGTACTAGCATTTCCAAATCTTCAACAACCATTTGAGATCAAAACTGATGCCAGTGACTATGCCATGGGAGCAGTGTTAATGCAACATGGTAAACCCATATGTTATCATTCTGAGACTTTTAATTTTGTAGTAGTTAATTATCCCACATATGATAAATAATTATATGCATTAGTCCAAAGTGTGAAGAAGTGGAAACATTACTTAATGGGCAAAGAAACAATTATACATACTAATCATCAGCCACTTTAGTATTTGCACTCACAAACTAAATTGCAGCAATCAAGACACTATAGGTGGATGGGTTCCCTATAGTAGTTTCATTTACTCATCAAATATGAAAATGACATACACAATAAAGTTGTAGATATGTTGTCCAGACCAATCATAAAATGCATCTACTATACTTAAAGCATAACTTAGTAATGCATGAAAGCTACATTGAACAATACGCTCAAGATATAGACTTTGAAGATGTATATGTAGCTTTAAGTAATGGCAAAAAGGTAGAAGAATTGGATTACTATGTTAATGACCAACTCTTGTATCATTTGGGAAAGCTATTCATTCCAAAAATTGAAAGAGTCAACACGATTAGTGAGGCACATACTTCTTTGATATCAGGTCATTTTGGTGTAAGTGAAACAGTTGCACAGTTGCAAAGAGACTGTTATTGGCCAAAAATGCATGAAATTGTTTCTAGATATGTAAGAGGGTGTACCATGTGTGCTAAAATCAAGCCTAGCAATAGAAAACTAGGCTTGTACACTCCACTACCAATCCCTTCCCATCCTTGGGAAAGTGTTTCCATGGACTTTGTTGGGGGATTACCAAAATCTAGAAAGGGACATGACTATTTATATGTTATTGTAGACAGGTTCAGTAAAATGTGTATTTTAATACCTTGTAATAAGCATATTACAGCTGAATAAACAACGAAGTTGTTCTTTTAGCATGTCTAGGTGCATTTTGGGTTACCCACTTCCACAGTATCTGATCGAGACTCCCGATTTGTTGAGAAGTTTTATTCAAGTTTGTGGGAGTTGATGGACACTAGACTGAAAAAAAGCACAACCTTTCATCCATAAACAGATGGAAAAATAGAGGTAGTCAATATGACAGTGATCCAGTTGCTCAGGGGTTATTGCAGCAAGCATCCCAAGCTTTAACATGAACAATTATGCTATGTGCAGCATACTTACAATCGTGCTAAACATTCTTCTACACAGAGATATCCTTTTGAGACTTGTTTTGGTTTTGTACCAAGGTCTCCCTTAGATTTGTCTTTGAAAAAGACATAGCAGTTGCTGGACATAGTGATGTGGACAAAGCAACCAGGTTCATTGAAGACATCTAAGAAATTCACTAGGCAATGTAGGAACAGCTGGAAAAGAGCCAAGCCAAGTACAAGGCAAGACATGATAAACACCGGGTGGAGCACAGCTTTCAAGTTTGTGATCAAGTCTGGCTATATATCAGCAAGGACAGAATGCAAGGTGAAGGAAAGAAGATGAAGCCAATAAGGTATGGGCCTTTTAAGGTACTTGAGAAAATTGGTGAGAATTCTTTCTGCCTTAATCTGCCAGCATATATGCACATCTATTCAGTGGTAAATGCAGAAAACTTAATATTGTTTGAACCTTCATTAATTCAAGATCCTGAAGAGAAAATTCAATTGCCTTCCATTGATGATATGTTGCGTGAATACCTCAATGAGCTGTAGGAAGACACAGTTCTGGACAAGAAGGTGAGGACTGCGTGTAGAGGGGACATGGAGTACCTTAGAATTGGACTCAAAGGTTCAAAACTCATCAGTGCCAAATCGGTAGAGATTGGGCAAGTGAGGCAACTATATCCTCACTTAAGTGATGCTTAAAAACCAACCTTTGGTGGTCCAAAACCCTTTTTCGGTGGAAAGGCGTGATCCAAATGGATCCAAGAACACTATCTAAGTCTTGAAATCTCTTAAAAACATGTCGGAGATAAAAAAAAACAATCACATGCCAAGAGCCCTTAAAATGGCTGAAAAAAATTATCGGGAGGTAAAAACCAGAGAAAACCATGAAAAAAATAGAGTATGGAGGCATGGAACGATGGATGCACAATGGCCATTAGATCTGGTTGATCAACGGTCTAGATCTGATCGGCAATCGCAATCGGCACTCGTAGATAGGGATATCGGCGCTTAACATATAATTATGGTGATGGCGATTAGTAGAGTTAATGTAGACCGTTGATCAAGCGCGCAGATTGATGAACCATATTACATCGCAGGATCGCTATCGGAGGTTGCAGGAGTGCTTGCAACAGCCTGGGGCATGAGTGATATGCAATTGTGATCGATCGCATCACAGTATCACAATCAAGACTACACAAAGGAGCAGGCATATACACAGATACATCTATGACCCGTTGAGCTGGACCCGAAAGGGTTCGTGAAGTCAAATGTATATTGTTTCAAATCTGGAGAAAAGCCATTTCTAATGCATTTTCATAGCTTTGACGTATTTCGAAAATACAAAGGGGAACTTTGGGGCAGGGCCATTGCAACTTGCGACAGTGATGGAGGATGGACCCGATAGGGGATAGACCATGCTTAAGGACTTTTGAAGTCTGAAATGAATTTTGTTTGATGAAATTTCACAGTTATGCATGCATTTTCTTGTGTTAAGTAGGAAATGACCGTGTTTGGGATGCTGAAGGATTTCAAGGGGCCAAGGCACTCTTACGTTGCGAATAGGTGGCCACCTCCCCTCCAAGAATTATGCCATTATTGTATGATGCTGGAAGAGGGATTCGAGCGGACAAAGGCCCTAGAGATGGAAAGATAACAAGGAGAGATGCAGCCCAAGTTTGCTTTAGAGCCACAGACATAGAGCAAATAGGATAGGCAGTATTGTAGGAAAATGCCGAGACAGAGTTAGGATAGAGACACAGAGCATTGAGGGAGTCTGTGTACTCAGAGAGGCTTGAGAGGCTCAAGCAAAGCTCTTTTTGTTGCATTTGTTGTGTATTGAGTCCCGAATTGAGCTCATACTATTGTAAAAACTCTTCTTGAAACCATAATAGAGAGGTCACCCACTGAAGGTTGGACCAGGAGATGTAGCCCTGGACTATTAGGTGAACTCCTCATTAAATTTGTTGTGTTATGTGTTGTCTATTGTGTTTTGTTTACTGCTTCATTATCTATGTATTTCGCAATCTTATCAATCCATTGCATAAAATAACATAAACAAATCCATGCACATGAGTCTATAATACCTTATTAATTGTCTTAGATCTCATTATCATACCAGACTATTCTCCCTATGGCTAGTCAGGTGGTCACACCACCCTTGCGGGGCTCTATTCTGTCCTTCAACATGGTTCACTGAGAATCCCCATCTTCCACTGTGATGTTCAACATTGCATACTCTTCTATTGGCAATGTGCTACCCTGTATGGTGATATGCGGTCCCAGCCACGGAAATAGACTAACCAGTCCACAACGATAGTCCTCCAACTTGTTAGTATGATCATATGCACCTTGCCTTACCATCCTCTGTTTTTCAACGAGAAATTATTCCTTTATTTCGTTTTCCATCTTCTTAACCTCTGCATCCATTAAAGTGCTTTTCTCCCTTAACCGTACCCGGTCATTTTCAAGTTCGCAAAGTCTAAAGTTTCCTCGTCAGATTTCTTCCTTAAGTCTTATATGTTCTGTTTCGCGTAGCTATGTGATTTCTTCATTCTGGACTGCGCAGACCATCATATCTACGAGTGTTGTTACACGTAGAAACGTCTTTGCATGCTCCATAGGGATTTCAGCCATTTTTTCATACTTCGGCTTCGGAACTGCTCTTGTGGTCAGGGTTTTGCACATGGTCCTATAGGCCCATCAAAATACTGGTACACGTAGGTCCCAGTCGGTACGTCTCACATGGTGGACCCTGTTCAACACTTCGCACAACTTGTCAAAGGCTTACCCGTGTATGATATCTGGCATTCTAGGTTGTATCGTACTTCATCATTCGTGCACTTGTCCTACCTGCTTTTTCTTGTTGTTCCTGTTTCCTATCGGGAGAGCAGTGTGCGTTCGTGCAGGTTGCATACCATATGTCTATACCCATATGGAAAGGTGGGCGCGCAAGCTATTTCGTCCATCCTGCCTGGCTTCCATCCTCCTCTGAGGCTTCCCAAATCATAAGCAGATCATATTTCAGCATTTGCACTAGTCCCCGAAATTTTGCTTCTGTGTACCCCACCACCTCCCGGGCGTATCACACAGTGCCCATTTCAGAGCATCGAACCGCTATTGTTCTAGCACTTTGTTTTCAAAATAATTCAGGAATTCATCCACCATTGTTAACCCATCATACATAGGAATATTTCTTGCCTCGGTTGTCACGCAACGCAGTGATCTTACCATCATGTTGCAATTGAGTGTTTTGCCATCATTTCGTTCCCTCATCTGAATCTGATGTGCAGGAGCTTTCACACTCCCACGAAATTCTACCATCTACTGTTGGATTCACCCGATCTTATTCTCGAGTGGTTATCTTGTAGATACAATCTATCTTGTCTTCATGCACTAACTCCGTGTAGCGTGATCCTTCTGCGGGGTCTAAAGGTACCACTACGCATAGTGACATTTTCTCAAAAATCATTTTGCGCTTCTTTATATTTATGGCTTTGTTCATATCAGTGGCCCAATTTATTCCCAGTAGCATGGGATAGGAGTTTTTGTCATCAATAATCTCTATCACCTCGAAATCGGCAAGTGTGCTTGCACCTTCGATGTCTACCGTTATTCCCTGTAGTCTTCCCATCAGTAGGATCTTTTATTGGTTCGCCATTCATAATTGAATAGGGGACCATTGCAATGTGGGCCTACCCATACGCTCCCATGTCTATTTTGGCAGCAAATTCGCATCCGATCCTAGATCTAGAACTACTTGATCCATTTCATATTCCTCGATTTGCGCAGTGAATCTCATTTCCCTTCCTGTTTGCAATGCATGCTTTCCAAGTTTTCAGACTATGCACAATTCTCCCGACCCAATGCACCTAGTGATATGTTCATGTAGTCCCTTCACCATTTTGTTGTCATGTAGCAGTTTCATGCATGTCTCCAAAAAGGTAATGAGCATTGAAGGATCCATCCCCAGTTCTAGTTGATCCTTATTACCTAAAGTGGAGGCCTCTGTGAAGCTCTTCTTAGCTTTCATGAATGTCTCCTTCATGCGCTCTAAATCAAATTCAGGTTCCTTTGTAGGAGCCCTGCAAACCCACGCACTTTCTTCAAGCTACTTACCTTTGTCATCTCCTATCATGATACCGCTTTGGAGCACTATGTTTACATTTGGGTCCTCTTCACGTAGCTCAAACCTCATCATTTGCAAATTCTGAGTCGGGGGAGGCTGGAGTGTCCCTTTATTGTATAACCTCACTATAAGTGTAGGGCAATCCTCCGTCTCATGATCAAACTGAGTAAAATATAAACATGATGCTCTTGTCGGATTTATACAATCGTGGGAATAATGCCCTAGCCCTTCGCAATTGTAACAAATCAGTTGTTCGCAACCCCTTCCTGGTCCCATTCCTCCTCGACCTCGTCCGCGCCCCTGAAATCCTGCCCGTGGCATCCCTGCATTTGGATCGAGGGCTCACGTTTTGGTTTGCACTCTGTAGGCAGGATTTTGATCCATCACCAACTTGTAACTTTTGTAAGTGCACTCATCATGGCCTACAGATCTGCAGAAATTACAAAACAATTGCTAGGATGTCTGCGTATATTTCTGTAATAGGTGAGAGTTATCTGTAGTGTGCTTTCCTCCTATCTGACAAATCGAGCACCATAATGCACGCACTACGCTCGATCCTGCTTTTACCTCTAGTCTTAAGGGCATCGACCCTTCTCCCACCAAGTAATTCATGAAAATTAGACAATGGTCCTTGTCATGCCCCTGGCCTTTGCATTTT
This sequence comes from Pinus taeda, assembly GCA_000404065.3. NCBI lineage: Eukaryota > Viridiplantae > Streptophyta > Pinopsida > Pinales > Pinaceae > Pinus > Pinus taeda. The sequence goes on from APFE031757530.1 coordinate 102,610, forward strand.
ACGCACCATACTTCCTCCCACGCTTCTGGGCGAGTTATCCTATCCTGTTTCAAACTCTACATTTCCAGACACAAATTTTGTAGTTGCGTGTGGATTTGTTGAACTCCCAAGCTAGGATCTTGTATTGGAGTCTCGTACAGTATTGTTGCAATCTCCAAAGCCTCGGCCTGGGTGGATAACTTCTGCTGCGACAACACTTTCCTCAAATGCGGTGTTAGTGACGCTACAAACCATGCATGGTGTTGCCCATCTGTCAAGGTCATGTTGGCTTCATGAATCATACTTTTTAATCTCTGATCTAGATCCCATGGGGTCTCACCTGGAAGCATCAGGATTTGCTTAAACCCGATAATTGATTGTGTCTCCGACTTTGGCCTGCTAAATTCTTTGTTTAGCATAGCCTAGATATCTGCAATCCCCGTGTTTGGATGGTCACTAGAATGCTTAATGTACCATGTTAGTGCATGATCCTGCAACAAACTTAACAACTTTTCCTTCTTTATATTATCATCCACAACTCCTTGTGCTTCCCATATGGCCTTTACCACGAACCAAAATTGGTCCGGATCTTTGTTCCCTACTCCTCTGAATACTGGCAATTTTATCACACTCACCATTGTTAGCCTTATCAGCATGTGGCCAAAAATGGATCCAAAAAACTCCATGAAGTCTTCAAAATTTTCCTAAGGATTGTTCAAAGAGCAAAACAATCGCATGCCAAGAGCCCTTGGAAGGGCAAAAAAGCACTAGCGGGAGGCTAAAACACATAAAAACAGTGAAAAACCATGTATTGCGGGCATAAACATTGAAACGCATAGCAGTCCTCCAATCTAGCCGATCAACGGCCCAAATCTAAGTATCAAATCGCAATCGGCCAACATGGAGGAGGACTTAAGGTTGGGCGGAAGACACCCCCGATCAGTGATCTCCAATGATTGGATCGACGAGTCGCAATCGGCGGAGACAAGGCAGTGGATTAAGGGCGGACCAAGTGGAACTTGCAATGGCGATCAGTGATTCGATATGTACTATCAATCAAGCGTTCAGATTGATGGCCCACATCGTATCACAGGATCACAATCGGAGATTAACAAGGAGAACTAACCGTGGGCCCAGGGCATGAGCTATATGTGATTGTGATCAAATCGCATCGCTATATCGTAGCATAGCAGCACCAAGGGGCGGGGTCTATGCACATGTATATGCACGACCTGATGAACTAGACCCAATGGTATTATAAGTATTATTTCATAAGATTTCAAGTCCGTAGGAAGGCCATTTTCAATGCATTTTTGCAGTTTGACGTATTTCAAAGAAATACAAAGGGAACCTTGGAGCAGCGACGATGCGATAAAACTTGGATCCGAAGGGGTTCGGGAATGAAAATATATAATATTTTCATGTTCGCCAAAGCTAATTTTTCATGTATTTCCAGTGTTTTTTACATACTTCAAAATACAAAGGGAATATTCTAATAGGCCATGTGCAACATGCGATAGCGACCCAGAGGGCAGACCTGATAGAGGAATAGGCCATGTTTAAGTACTTTTTAAGTCCGAAGTGAATAGAGATGGGCGGGATTTCTCATTGTTGCAGTGTTTTCTATTTAAAAAAGAAAATAATCATGGTTATCATTTGAAAGGGGCCATTGCACAGATTTTAGAAGCCCGATAGCCATTCCTTTGTAGGTACAGGTGGCCAACCATCCTTAGAGGTGTTATGCAATAATATCTACAGGCTGGAAGAAGAATTTGGCCGAGAGACAGCTGCCAATGGACAGAGACCGGAAAGGGAAAAAACCCAGTACGACATAGCCAAAACCAACAAACGATCATGGAGCATCAGTTGCACAAGCGAGCTCTCAGACAATGTAGCAAACTACCAGAACACAGTTACTCTATTGTCATAAGAAGAAACCTCTGAGCCCATGCGTGTCTAGTCATGGCATCAGGTTGTTGAAAAAATAGAGAGGATAGATTAAGACACTCTGAGCCTTTGAGAGCTCAGGAGCATTGTAAAAAGGCCTATAAATATTTGTAAGAGCAGAGTAACAAGGGTTCAACTTCTGGAGATTGTAGATACTCTGTTCCTTGCAGCTTCTCATCTTCATTCCAATAATACAAGCTTCTTTTGTTGTTACATGTTCAATATCCATTTCTCTTATGTTCTAAGTTTTCTCTTGGATAGTCTATTCATGATTTCTTCTGTGTCTTATGCCAGATAATTGTCATCTTATCTCTGCATTGATAAATTGGATTTGAAATTGAATAGGTTATTCATGTTTTGTTCTATGTCTAATGCTAGATAACTGTCATCTTATCTCTGCATTGATAAATTAGATCTGCAAGCTTCATTTACTTCTTTTGCTAGCCATTCATATATGTTTATGTATGCATTTGCAGGTACAGTCAGTATTCTCCATCTATCCATTGAATCTATAAACTATTGAGCATTAGTGGTCTAAAGCCTTGTCAAGCTGAGGGTGTTCATGCATGTATAGAGTGAAAACAAAGTCGAAACGGTTATATGGCTTGATCCAAACCTTCATCCATTCCAATAGTTCTGAGAACAATATTGAAGATTATATGTTACCAAGCATCTCCAAGCTACAACCAAGGAGAGTTTCCTGGTGTGATAACAACCATATTGAACTGTGGTGGTGGTGGAGGTGGTGTGGGCAGAGATGGGGGTGATGGTGGTGATACTGGTGGTGGTGTAGGTGGGGGTGGCATGCGTGGAATTTGTTGCCTTATCAGATTGATCACGCTTCTCAAAGAAACTTTTGCTAGCTCTTCTTCACTTTCCCACCGCAGTGAAATCAAGGGTCTATTTTCTATCTCTGCGCTACCTTCATTTCCATATATCCTCCCACTTCGCGTAGTCCCAAACGTTAATTTATTCACATATCCCACTTTTTACACAACAACATTTTAATCCAAGTGTTCAATGATTTAATGTACTTACCTCGAGGTCCCTTGAGGAAGCATCGTTCCTGCTCATTGTAGCTAATGGTCATATCTACTACGAACTCGGTGATAAAAACTCCTATAATTCGATCGAGCCAATGATCCATAGTGAGCGCGATCTTCTCTTCTGACGCTTCTAGTTTGCGCACTAATTCTGGAGTCCACGCAATCATTTTGTCGAGCCTATACCTTCCCTAATTGTTTACTGCTTCATGATCCACTCGTACAATTCAGAGGCAAAGGATGTAAAGAAAATTTCATGGATTTCTGTATATAAGTAGCGCTCCAACCATTGTTCCTTTGATACTTGCGGATTCCTATTTTCCTACACAGTGAACTCGTGAATCTTTCTGTCCAACCACCCTTCAATTTCTTTCTTCATTTGATTCCAGTGACACGACATCAGACATCCCTCATGCAGATCTCGGTCACGGAAACAGAACCATTTGTTAGATGGTTGGGGCCTGACCCAAGTTTAGAGGTGATTTAGCCAAACAAATCTCGATACTACTGGACCTTTCGGCAATAGTCTGTGGAGCACAAACTGAGGTCTCACCTGAAGTAGTATGGGAGGGTGCTAGAACAAGGTATCCGCACCTTGGAGATGTTTGATGTTTTCAAGTGGTCCGCGATTCGACCCTGCGTGCACGTGGCTACACACACTTACCCGTACCTCACAGCCTGAGATGTTGCCTTCGCACAGCCTTACTCTGGGGCCGAACAATGTTATTACTCAAGTCCTTACTAGTAATCCTATCTGATTTGATTAACTTAGCTTATTTGTAGGCTTTCAATTATAGTTAACAATATTCACAATTCATACAAGTGCATGCAATAAATAAATAGTATAATTGCAATTCATATCCAATAGATAATAACCCAAGACAGATACACGTAATTCAGATAAAAATTCTCTTTATTATTCTTTCTCTTCGGTTATAGACTCTATTCTACCCTGCACACTCAGCTGCAGGGGTTCGTGCACTCAACTGCGGACTCTACTAGGCCTTTGCGCACTCAACTACAGAGCCTCTTCCTACTACTATGACCCAAGACACACTTAGACACTTGCTCTATGCTTCGCTCTTGCTTTTGTATTAACTTTTTTTTACTTTTACACTTAGAGCTTCACTCTATTTATACAATCCCATGGTCTGTGGACCATGGGTAGGCTGACACTACATTCAAAACTTAGGGTGGACAACCCTATGACTCTGTCATACATTCCGCGCCTGAAATTCACAGGGATTTATAATAATATTACTCAAAACTTGGGATTTGAGCCACAGAACATGTTGTGGGGGGATTCCATTCCCAACACAGACTCTCTTGGCTATGTGGGAGGACTTGAGGTGAGAAGTCCTTTACATGTACAAATGACGGGGTATTTATAGCCAAGGGTAAAACTGACCCTTGTGGTTGTTCAAATACCCTCATGACCGTTTGACTTCCATGACTTTTCGACTTACATGACTCTTTTTTCAACAAGTGAGTCTCTTGGATTTCCATGTTGCATTGCATTGATTGACAACAAGGCCATAGTGGAGATGTGGGCAACATGACTCATGACGTGACTCGACATGAATTGACATGACAATGCTAGTACATTCATGCTATTGCTAGAGTGCATGTCGAGCTATAGTGCTGCTGGGTGATGGATGTTTTCATGGTGTATCATAACTTCACCTCCACATGGTAAAGTGCGCAGAGTCTTCGATGGTCCTTGGTTCACTTGATGGATCTTTAGCATGATGATCCTTGCTTGCATGTTGGAAGTCTTGACAGGCTCATATGTTCGCGAAGGTGCATGTTTTTCGTGTTCGTCTACTTCGCATGCTTCGTTCATTCGTTTGTTGGTGAACCTATCATTCTGCATGTGCTCCCTTCGTTCATCCCATTCTTCATCTTTCCATGTTTGTTGGTGTACCTGTACCTACAGTTACTCATGAAGAGATGACATCAAATCCAAAACCTCCTAGTCTACCATGACACATGATCATTTTCGATGTAGGTGACAAGGAGACATAGCAAGGTTGTGAATCGGATGATGGCTCTAAGCACTACTGATGAAAATTGTGCAAGGGTCACTGAGTGATGGAGACGGGCAATCTAAGATGAAAGTGACTGTCTATGAGGTCTGGCTCGGCTGGGAGGAAAAATTGCACAAATTTTGGTAGGAATAGTCTAGGATGCTGGAAGGAAACGTAAGCATGCTCTGTGCATTGATGCTGGAAGGAAACGTAAGCATGCTCTGTGCATTTTGAAAAACAAATGGGTAGTAGGGCTAGACAAACAGATTTGCAGAATTTTCCAGAGGAACGGGCTAGGCTGCATGAAGGGTCAGTAGGCAGGGATTCCACAAATTTTGGGGGTAACTTCTCAGGAGACTAGTAGCCAAAACTATGCAATTCCCATAGGGAACTACTAGTTGGTTGCTAGGGTCACTGGTAGTCAAAACTACGTAATTCCCATAGGGAAATTCTAGTTGGCTATTGGAGTCACTCGCAGCAGAAGCTACACAATTCCTGGAGGGAATTAGTAGTCTGCTGCTAGGAGATGATGGCATGGAAAACTACACTGAGGCCGGGAGGCCGGCCTGCTAATCATGTCTGCGTAATTTATGAGCTAAGATAAGTGATGGGTAGTGGAAGGCTTGCTCATGAACACTACACAATTTCTAAGAGGAACAACTAGTCGATTGTTGGGATGACTAACTAGGAAAACTGCACAATTTTATAAGGGAGACAAGGATGGGCACTTGGTGTCTATCTAAATTTTCTATGAAATTTCTTCAGTCAGTTGAGCAGGATAGGTCAATGTCCTTTGCACAATTTTTTAGGGAATTCAGTCCCAGGGTGACTGTCAGGTCCGACTGTTCGGGTGGCCAACATGAGAGCTAATTGAATTTATTATGGGCAATGTAGCTTGAAAAGACTAGCTCGGTGGTTCTGCTTTGTTCTGGTTGACATTTGGTCGAGTCGATGGCAGGTTGATGGTACAGATGTCAGAGGGGAGTCTGGTCATCAGAGCCTTTAGCAATGGCTAAGTGTGTGAATAATCGAAAGATGCATAGGTGATCATACGAACACACACTCGCATGACTTGATGATGAAACAACCAAACCATCCAGACACACATGTTCAAAAAGACTAACCGACAATGTAAGTGACAAGAGCGACACTCATGATTTATCATTCATTGATCGAGACGACACTTGCGCGATAATGAATATGAATCTGTGTGAGTGTAACAGATGCTTTCGTAGCGAACACAACAAGCACATATGAAGTGAAGACTTTGAGCATAACCAGGACATGGTCACAAGCATGACTTAGACATCAGCATGCAAAGACTTGAATGTAATGAACAAGCAAGGTGGATGTAAAGACTTACACGAGCTCACAGAGTGAACTCGAGTGTGTGCAGTCATCAAGTGAATCTCTTCAAGGGAGGCTCGGAAATTGGTGCAGGCCAAAATTTTGGAGGGTGGTTGTAGCCACTACAACACTTGGTGACACATTGGTAGAACCCTAGCTTCTCTTTTTTGGTTCATTTCTAGCATATACCCTTGGTATTTTGGGGAGTATTGAATCATTTTGTAGGTTACTTCAGTTTCCTCACTTACCCCGTGGACATATGTGGTTCACCCTTTGCTAACTCAGTCAAACGCAATCAAAATTTCAACTTAGATCTCAGTGTTTCAAATCCTAGAAGGGTAGTTTAGGTTGCGAGTTGAAGATTTTCAGAGTATAAGTTTTCATCTCTGGTGTTGCTCCACTACCAGCAGGCCTAGACAGTACCCAGATGGAGTGTCACAGGAACACACACATTGCTCCACTGCCAATGAGCCTGGTTAGTACCCCAATGGAGTTGCATGCTTCACCTCTCTACACAAGAAGCCTTTCTCTTCTTTCGCCTTTGTATTTTTCAAGAGGATCATGCATAGGAAATTATTTATTTTTGGGGCAAAAGAGGGATCCCAACTTATTGAGAGCAGAAGAGGTTGTTCCTTTAGAGAAGCATGTAAGACCTCTGACATAGGTTTTCTCGTTTCGGTTTTCCCCTTCTCCATTTCTACTAGTTGGATGAGCTTGAACACATAGAGTAGAAGACTAAGTACAAGCATGGGGCTTCCCAGTGTGGACATAGGTTCACGGTTGGACCAAAACTTCCCTTGGAGATGGTTTGTATTTTCTGTCAAGACTTCACCGGCCGAAGGTTACAACCAAGCATAGAGAAGGCGGACACAAGATTGGCCAAGTGCTGTAGTGTCATGAGTTTCCTCAAATTTAAGCCACATACTCTATTCAAAATCCAGGACGTAGTAGTTGGCAGCACTTATTTCTAGAAACAAAAATAGTAATATATCAAACAAAAAAAACAAACATGAACAAAAATAGTAAGCAAAATCAAACAAATCAAAAGCAAAGATAATAAGAAAAACAAACCAAATGAAACAATAAGCAATAAGTAGACTATGTACATGGCACGAGCGCGGTCCAGCCTACTAAAATAATGTTTGAGATCATGGCCATTGGCAGGAAGGTTTTCAATCCTCCTACCCAGTGATTGCAAATGATACGTATGTCGGTCAAGCTTCTCGTAGACCAGTTCAAGTCCACCGGGCTCTACTACAAGAACTTGGTGGCATTCCAGAAGACCTTTAAGTGAAGACAACACCACTGTTTTAGGTACTGTGTGCAACAAGGGCTTGGATGATGGAACAGGGTAGTTGGTTTTATTCTGGGAAGAGTTCAAGTTTCTGAAGTCAATGCGTAAGCAAATTTTCCTAGATTTCTTATGTGTAGGATTTAAATTAGAAAACCAAGTATGATGATGAACTTTGCAAGTAATCCAAACACTTAGAATGTTAGTAAATCTTTTTGGTGAAAGGAGTGCAAACAACATGTATGTGTTACATGTTCTTTGCTGCAATGGATTGTCTCCTCCTTTACTTGGAATCTCATGTTGAATTTCTCCTATGTAGTGTGTACTCAGGTCATCATCTACTCGTGCATACCCATCCTGGTACTGTTCGATCAAGAGGTCAATGATTTGTCACTACTGTAGTGTGCAACTTGTATTGAGATTGTCCATGTTTGGATCGTGGTAGGTTCCCAAGTTTCTTTGTTCATTCATAGTGTTTATCCTTTTTTTGTTCAGCATGATTTCTTCATACTTAGCATCCTTGTTTGTTCTTCCAAACTTCAAAGAGCTCAAAATCATGCATTGTTCATTATTTTTTATGACTAAGATACACTCAGTCCTTCAGCCATCATGTGTTCCTGATTTGTCAAGACTCATGGCCCATAACTCGTCTGTATATGGAACGTTTGTTGTGTTGGTACTGTTGCTACTACCATTATTACTACTACTACTACTATTGAAAAAACAAATTGTACAAGTTTCATTATCATTATTTCGATGAGGAAGGAGTCCCAACTGCTTGTTTGATGAGGTTGGAGCTGGCCATGTAGGATAACAGTCTAATTCCTTTTCCAAGAGGCAATTGCCAAACATGAGTTCTGCGAAGGCCAACGGTTCATTCTCACCGTTAAGGGGAGTGCCATTGTGTTTCATATACCTTTCGGATAACACCCAGATTGTTTGCATCTGCCCTTGTATAGAAGCCACATGTGAGATTAGTCTATAGAAAAATATCCATCTAACTTGTTGGACCAGTCTCTGCTGAGTAGCAGGCCATATGCTTCTGGTATGTCCACAACAACTATGTTGATGCATTCGTGGACTCGACTATAATGGGATAATCAAAGGATCATGTCTCTAAGTTCACCAATGGTTGGTACTGGGGTTCTGTCAATTTGGATGATTCTCGTGAATGTTTTGCTCCATCGTGCATTAATCTTCTTAGAAATGGAGGGCGGCATGACGTTGGCTACTGCGCCATAATCAACCAAGTAGTTATGAACATTGTAGTTGAAAACTTCAAATGAAAGGAGGAATGGGGAAAAACCTAAGTTTTCCTCTTCCATTTGGAGTGTATTGAGCACAGTAGATAGTGATCTGGGAGGTGTGCATGCTCCCTTGCTGGTAGAGGTTGCATTGTCCGTTGTTGTTTGTCCCAGAGCACGCAGCAGGATATCTCACTGACTCTAGACTTTGGCTAACTCGAGAAAACTGATTTTCACCCAAGTTTTCTTCATGTCATCAACTATGTTGTAGTCCAGAGGTAGTAGACTCACCGAGGTGTATGGGTTGGAATGGATGTTCGTGCTGTCTAGTAGAGTGTTTTGCAACTTGCTGCTCATGAATGTACTCTTATCCGTCGTTGTCTTCCAAAACTTGCTTTGTGTATGTTTCTTTGAGGCAGTCGGTGGATCAAACTTCTTTATCAATTGTCCCACTTTCTCTTGCATTTCCCCAAGTGTAGGGAGAGCCCCTTTACTCCTAAGATTATAATGATCATTTTTCCTTTGGGGCTGCTTCTCGGTGTTCATCTTCGAGATTACTTGCGAGCACTGATATGCGTTCACCACATGCCCAAAACTTGGTGCTTCATCCATTGCAACCTATTCATTATCATTAGTGTCTTCTGGCTACTCCTACATATCGCCTTTCGCATCGAGTGTATGACTGCAGACATAGGTAACGACTTGCTTCCAATCTGAACAAGAGTTCTCAGGGTGGAACTCTTCGTGGAAGGAACAAAAATTAGGATCAACGAACTGATTGAGTTGGAACATAGGCTTCTGTGAAAATTTGGAAGTGAACCGGTTGTTGCTTGATGAGCTGGTTAATGAACTACCTACCTGTCTCTGTCTGGGTAGATGGCTACTTGCAAATGTGTTTGTTTTCTATTTCTTGAATTCAGACATTTCTGTGGCCAAGTTCTTGACAAGGCGAGTGAGGGTCTCAATATAAGTTGCTTCCTTGCCTCTACCCTTGCTCTCCATTGCTTGGGGCTTTCTGCTCGCATCCTTGGAGTCTTTTGTTGATTCTTCATCCTTGATGACTCCAATTGCACACAAGTCTTTTTCAACAACAATAACCTCTTCACATATTTCTAAAAGTGTTTGCTTCACAGCTCGCTTGACAAACTGCACAATGGTGGTCGGCAGTGCAGACATGTAATAGTCAACAACGATGGAGTCATGATGTTTAGTGTCTGCTGCAAATTTGTTCAAAATATGCATAAACCTCTTATTCAAGTCTTTCACTTTCTCTTTTCCCTCCATCCCAAGGCTTCCTAATTCCTTGGACAGCATGGCTGGGGTCTTATCATCAGCAAAATGTTTGACGAACATACACTTGAAAGAGCCCTAGTTTTGTATGGAGCTGGGTGGAAGGCTATGATACAAATCAGTTGTGCGGCCGTCCAAGGTACATGGGAATAGTCTACAATCTATGTCATCATAACGTACCTCAAGGGTCTGCAGCTGTAGGTAGAAGTTATCTAAGTGGTCTTCTGCCTTCACCATGTTGTCAAGGTTGAACTTGATGTTCATTCTCTCTGCTCACTTCGACATCTTCTACAAAATAGCCGGGATAGCCAATGGTCCCTGAGTCACCCATTCAAGATTTTGGTCATCCATCTCTTCATTTCCTTCTTTCTCTCCTTCAGAGTCTGATGGTTCTAGATCTGAGTCTATTGGTTCGTTTCTGCCTCCACGTCCTCCACTCCCTTCCCCTATGCCTCCTATACCAAAGTTCGATCCCAAGATCACAAGAGTGCCTTGTTCATCTTCAAGGAAGATTGGAGATTGTTACACAAAAATATCGTCACCTTGATTATTTGCAGTCGGTGTAGGCCTATCATCACCTATACCAGCTTCCTAAGCAAGTCTTAAACCTCAGCTCTTCAAAACAAGCTTGAAAAATGAGAGAAAGACATCAAAAAGGCAATGTAACTCTGGTTCCGCACTTTCTCTTACTTTTGCCTGCCGGCCCGCACCTTTTGTTCAAGGTATCTGCGTACTTATACGCTCTGTATGTAAAGGGGAAGGTGCGTACCCTGTAAAAGTCAAAAGGCACAATCTTTATCTTAAAAAACTCATCTTGGGTTAATTCTAGAGTTTTCTAGAAGCATTTGTTACGTGGATTGTTCGCTCCAAGTGGTTCATGCATCCCATAATAGGAGGAACTAATCCCTTGTTGAGAGGAGCTATCCCTTTGAAGGAGGATTCTATCCCTTTGAAGGAGGAAAATTGAGGCATTGGGTCAGTGGCCAGGGAGGTTAGAAGCTGAACTTTTGAGGGTAAATGCTAGTGAAATCAAGACTTCCTATTTGAGCTTAAGAGGAGAGATCACATACCTTTTTGGCCAAATTAGGGAGTGAGTGAAGCTTGTCAAAGTAGAGGAGACTTCTTATTGGAACCTGGAAGGAGCTTGTACAGCGTCAAGGCAAAGGTTGTAAGGTTCTTTTCTTTTGAATTAATACATTCAAGCTCATTTTTCTCAACAAGTATCTTATGCTACTTGTTTCATGGACTCCTTGACTTTCATGTTAAATATGTTTTATAATATTGGATATTCAGGTGCTATTTAATCGTTTTCCTTGTTTGTGCTTGCAGGTTTTCGACGAAGGAACTTACTTGGATCAAAGGAGCGAAGGCATCTCCGAACTTGCGTTAGACATGAGGTAGGCCCTTAAACACATTTGTTTGCCATTACTTATAAAGCACATTTAGAGAAAGATAGTGTCTGGTTGGTTTGTTTGTCATTAGGTCTTCATTAGATTCTAGGAAGCTCTGTCTTGTCCGCAAGAACGACTAATTCCGCGTGACAAAATGGCGACTCTGGTGGGGACTTGATTGTTTTCCTCGTTTTTCTTTGACTTGAGAAACTTGTCTTTTTGTTTCTGTTTTTGGCTTGTTGTGTGTGGCTTTGGGTAGACTTAGTTGATTTAGCTTT
>APFE031757530.1:115188-135740 GCA_000404065.3 Pinus taeda
CTTACAGGGGTACGCACCCATCCTTTGGCTTACAGAGCGTACAAGTACGCAGGTACAATGAGTTTGGGATGCGTACACGCAGGCAAGGTAGAGAGAACCTGCGTACCCAGAGATAAACATGTTTTTAGTGACTTTCTCTCTTTTTTGAAGCTTGAAATGAAGAGCAGAGGTATTAGGCTTGACAAGGAGGATAATATGACTATTGATGGAGCCATATTAACTGCAGATAGTCATGGTGACAAATTTCAGTGTAACAATTGGTCAAGTTGGTAAAAATAGATGGACCCTTATTTTTAGACATATGGGCAGAGTCTATTTTTAGACTACCAGGCTAATAATAGAATAATCGAATATTATTAGCTCTTAATAATATTTGGACTACAAACATTATCTTATATTCTTGGAGCACTTCAGTTCGAGCTACGGATGTGGCACATGCAGCTGCCACAAGGAAATACGTGGTTCTTATGGGTTACCTGAGCTATTGCATGGAGGACTTTAGTTAGGACTTCAGTGATTGAGTTTTGTGGAGTTGGATTAGGAGTTGATGGAGTTGTGTTCAGTTTGACTTAGTTGAACTAGTTGTATTTAGTCTAATTGATCAATAAACTAATTGATGAGTGGTGTGAATTAGCTATTAATTAATTCACTAATTACTAATTCATAAAGCAACTGAAGAATACATCAGTTAACTCAGTGCATGGATAGTTCAGTGGAGACAAGGGTTAGAGGTGAGTGAAATGGTAAGACAGTTGTCAGTTGTGACTATAGTTGTGCATGAGATTTGCACAATCAATGAATTGAGTATTGCCAATGAGGATTGCGTGGTATATCCAAGGGAAATACGAATTTGGATCATTCATTCATTAGTGTTCTCATGCAGGATTGCGTAGTGGAGGCAGGTAAGCAACATAGGAGATTTGAGCCAGTGATTGATTCATATCTGAGCTAGTTTGTGTGTAACTTGTGGAGATAGTACTGAGTACGTGTGAGGAGTATTGTAGTATGTATTATTACATGTTCTCAATCAATATAATATATAGATAGTTGGGGGTTCTCAGCTTTATGCTTTCCCCGGGTACATACTGTGTTGATATGTGTGATTGATGCTTCAATGTGCACATGTGAATGTTTCTTAATACTACTAAATTGATTATCAACGTAGAGGAGGTTATGTATTATGCATGTATTCCAAAATTAGTGTATAATCGGGATAATCTCTGTGAATATGTGTCATATTATTCAAAATTTCTACACTATGATCTTGGTTTATGATGGTTACATGTGATATATGATTTTGATCTATGATGGTTGTCGTTTTGCGCTACTTGAATGTGATATGCTTATTCATGATGATTTGGTCAAAGATGTTAGTTTGATTTGTTGTGACAAGAAGCGAACAAAATTTCAAGTGTACCTTTTTGCAGTCCCCCAATGAGGTATGATGTGATTTTATTTCAATTTATTTTAAATCTAATGGAAGTTATGTGCTTGGTATAGGAAGCACAAAAATTCTCAGATTGGTGGTTGAAAATTACTACAAGAATTAGCAGCGTCAGTGAAAGGAAATAGTACATGCAACACTATGTTGGTAAAGCACTTCAAGAGCAGGGCTCTTGTCGGAAATTGGTACCCAATAGTTTCCATTGGCTTCCATGAGCATGCAATGACTTGTATGATGGTTTTAAGGCAGGGATATGCCTTGGTTTTTGTATATTCCAATGCGAGGAAGCCTTGTGAAGGGATTGAATTCTTGGGATGGGGGTGCCAATAGAACTTGGAAGATGTGTGACTCCATGGGAGGGGGTGACTGAATTTCACGAGGGACTGTGTAGCAGAGAATGGAAGGTCGAGGATGGATGTTTTTTTGTTATTAGAATTACCATATGGAATAATATGCACATTGGGAATGTGCCCTAGAACAATAAGCCGGTAACTATTTGGTGAGAGGACAAGTGGTGTAGGATTGTAGTGCTAGACATTGGATGCAACTTTGAATTTCAAACTAGATTTTGGACTTCCTAGGAAGGAGGTGAATCCTGGTACTACCTTTGAGGGTGGAGGTGTGATCCTCTGTATCCACTTGTTCATTGATATGAACATCATATCCCTTTTATTTGTTGGTCGAGAAAATGTGTATATTATTATAAATATTGTATCAAGCTAGTTTATAAAGCTTCATAGATCGTATGGTTATTAGTTTCATGAATAAAATGTGTATAGGTATATGTGGATTGTAAATATCGTAATGAGTTGTGTTATAAAGCTCTAGTAAATGGTACGTTTATCATGTTTTAGAAGATGGTCATTGTAAATACTGCAACAAGCTATGTTATAAAGCTCCATGGGAAGTATATTTTGTTTCCAGCGGTCTTGTTGGTTATAGGTGTCATTGAACATCGAGGATGGTGTTCCCCCAAGGGGGAGGGTTTTGTAACAACATTGGTTAAAAACTCATGTAAGATTATATAAGACCATGGTTAATGAGACACATATTCCAAGGTAAGTGGTGGGAAAAGCATTCTTGTGGGTGTTCATTTCAGTTACTAAGGCTAAAGGAAATTGGAAAAGGAAAGGGCTAAGGCTTTGGAAAGGAAAAACGACATTTTGGCACATTTATTTATGAAAATGGAGGTGAAAGGTCACTAGTTTCATGTGAGGAGGAAATTGAAGAAAAATGAAAGAAAATGAAGGAAATAGAGCCCTCATTAATAAAAAGGCTTCTGAGTATCAGTTAGTAACCTTTTGTCAGTTGAGTTTTGGAGCTCTCTCATTATTATCTCTCCCTCTCTCACTCTTGGACACTTAGATTTTTCTTAGAGCACATGGCCATTGGATGAAGGAAGGAAAAGAAGGAAAGAGGAAGTGAAGATAAGCAAGGGAAAGTAGGATCAAACAACTATAACAAGATTCTTTACAGGTATTGATTTGCATGTGTGATTTCCTTGCTAGATTTGGCATGCATGGTATTTCATGTGGTCCCTTTTTTGTTATGGCATGGGTTTGTCAAGCGTGACAATGTTTTCTTATCAAAGCCTTGCCATTTCCTAATAGCCTTGATGAGATAGGTTCTCGTATTTCTATTGAGCTGGATTTTCTAATGGATTTGAAGCTAAGTGAGGTGGATCTACAAAATGAAAAACACATGGCCCAGTGGTACCTGAACTGGATTGTGGATCATGGTAAAGCCACTAGCCTAGTAACCCTTGAGCTAGATTGTTGGTTGTGGTAAAGCTAGGATTATGTGGCTCAGTGGGCCTAGGAATCCTTGCCAATGAATGGTGAGAGATACAGTAAATCCAAGAGGTGGATTGCTCTCTGTTGGGCCTAGTAGTTCCAAGATGGTATGTATGGTAAAGCATGGAGAGTTGGTCTCGGAGTAGGGCCTAGTGATCCTTGGATTAGACTTTGGATTACGATAAAGCCTGAGAGACTAGGAGGTACTCAAATTCCTCATGATGTAGGTGGAGAACTCTGGTAATATCAATGATTGTTTGGTCCTTTTTGGTTGGATATTATTCCAAGATTCATTCTTGGAATATAGCACAGGGTTGATTGGTTGAAGAGAAATTTGGCTCAGCCAATCTATGGTTGGGTGGAACGTGGTAGTCCCATTCCTGGTTGGTTTCTATATTCATTAATCGGAGATTAATTCCTTTGGTTTTCATGTGTAAATGTATTGATTTATATGTGGATTATATGCCTAAGCTATTTATGGTATTTCTATTGTTACTATGCTAGTTATGGATATGTTTTATGACAACAACTATGTATGGCTCTCAACATGTTTTTACTTGTAAATGAATGGGCAATGTATCTATGACCTAATAGATGATAATGCAACAACTGAAATGAGGGAACAATGGTTCTTAGTGATTCTCATATAAGTATGAGATCCCTATTCTTAAATCAACTACTTACACATCTAGACTACATGTTTGTGATATGTTTGACGAAATTCCTCTCATGGCTAGTTGGGGTTTGATTAAGGGTTTCCTCAGCTAATTTCTTTTGCATCATTGTTTCCCTATTATTTATTTGAATATGGCATTCCATTCTGGGCAGTGACATGGGCTCTGGGCATGAAAAAGTGGATCAAATCCAGGGATGCTGGCATAGAACTGGACAAAATGGTCCTTAGCGCTTGCTTGCAGGCCTATGAGAGTGTCAAAAGGTCCCTAGATGCTGGCATTTGCATACCATGAGAGATTCCAAAGGTAAAGTGATCAAAAACTTCAATGGGACCCAAGGTGAACCTGGATGAAGTATTCACATGCTTCTCAGGGGTCCTATAACTGTTGTGGAAGTTTTGTATGTTTTGTTTTTGTTGATTCCATTTCCTTAAGGTCACATTGGTGTTTTAATCCAATCACAGTAGATTCTCATCACATTTTTACCTCGGTTAGCCAGTTACTTGGGTAGATATGGGAGGAGGGTGTTACAGAGTGGTATCAGAACATGGTTCAACCCTCGGACTAGATGGAATGTGCGTTAGTCATGCATTCAATTCGGTTACATATGTATTCCTTATGCTTGTAGTCCATGTGCTTGTTGCGCTTTCATGATGTTGATCATGGTTGTAGTGATGTTGCCATGTGAAGGTTGATGATGTTGTTGTGGGATGTGTCCTCATCAATGTATGGTTGTATATGAATTTGTTATTCATGTTAGTGTCTATATTTTGTTATGCATGCATTATCATGGTTATGGTTATGCATGTATAGTAGGTCAAAGATTCATTATATGTTCATTGTATGTAATTAGGTCATCATGATGATATTGGTATGTGTTGTAGCAGCTATAACCACCCTCCAAATGTTTGCCTAAGCTTCATTTTTGAGCCTCCCTACCAACTTGTCATAGCACTTTGTCTTGCTTCATCAAGTACACAAGCTTCAGTTTTTTTCTTGCACAAAGGCAGCATGTCGATCACAACATAATGCATTCCCATCACATGATGATCACCCGAACTTGGTCTCGCTATAGGCTGAGCAGCTCCCCCAAGAAATTGCACATTTCTGGAGGGAAAGTAGCCTTCCCTCTAGAAATTATGCAATCCTATTTGGCAACCTACTAGGCTCCACGATTGCGCATTTCTACCAGTCAATACTCACAGTGAAAATTGCATAATTTTCCACAGCAGTGCTTCTCAGCTTAGAATTTGTGCAAATATGGGTAGTAGCCAGCTTATCTACCCATAAATTGCACAAATCTCCTAGGTAGCTAGCCCAAATACCAGCCAGAAACACACATTTCCTTCAAGCAGTTGAGCAGCTTCATGCATGAGTAGTTGGGTTGACTAGTTCCACCCCAGACCAAGGAAACTTGACTTGCATGCAGGGCTTACTTTTCCCCAGAATAGAAAAAGGAAACATGAAAAAGGAATCCCATGATTCAGGGAACTATTTTTAGCAGCTGGAGGTTACATGCAAAGTTGATTTAGAAACATTCCTCCAAGTGTTGTTTTTTCCTAGATTTGTGGGTGCATGTCGTGAGCTCAAAAATTATTTATTTGACAGATCAGATCTCATTCTTTCACATCGATCTTGGAGATCTGACATCCCACAACACATCCAGGACTCTTTGACACATCTGGCTCAGCTATTCACGAGTAAGTGGCCTCAACTTGTCTTTTTCAGCATTTTTGTCGATTTTTATCTGTTCACTTCTGTGAGTTTTGTTTGCTTGATTTCTTTGATCACTTGTTGTCATTTACATGTATAATATCCTAGGGCCCTGTTTCAATTTTTGTTGTTATCTCAATTCCGTCACATGCATGAAACTATTTTGCACGAATAGTCGTCGTTTCGACAACTCGCTTCACTCACATGCATGTTGATCTATTTACTGAATCTTTCAGTCATTTTTGCATGCATTGTCAATCACTTCTTCTTTTACTTAGTGTCACCATGCATTCACTGTCATATTTTCTTTCAGTTACCCTTTGGCAAGTCAGGCCAATCTAGGTCTGGACTCTGCCCTCATTGAGACAATATTACACGGGGAAGGAAGGCTCTTCCTTCCTCTCAGGAAATGTGCATTTCTACCGAGCACTATCCTCTAGGATTGTTTTACAAATTTCTGAGGCATAATGATTGTTGGTTGATAAAATTGTGCAATGTAGTCCCTGAGCCTGCAGTCACTCCCAGATGGAATTGCGCATTGCACAATCCCAACAACCATTTTGGATTACGCATTTTCAAAAATCTAGCAACGAGTGTTGCCTCCCAGATAGCCCAAACTATCTTTTGCATAGTTCTGGTAGCCAGTCACCCAACCTCATAGAAGAAATTGTGCAATATTTCCTATCAGTTCCCCAGGTATGTGCTATGTCATTCCGCGAATTTGCTTTGGTTTTCACTGACAGATTCCTTGCCATGCTTGTTTCTTGTCTCTTGATATTTTAGCTGTTCATCCACTTTTTAGTAGTACAGGATCAATGGCTTCCAAGAGAGTGGGATCAAAAGACAATGACGGGAAGGTAGCTGGGGCAGCATCTAAGCAAGTGTCCTCTGGTCTAGAGATGTATGAAGATATAAAGTTGTTTCTAGACAAGGACATCAAGCTGAAGTGGCAAGAAGTCAATGAAGCATTTGCAGGCACTTTTGAGGAAGACCTCAAATACCATCCGGTGTATGTGAACATTCAAAAGTCTGACTTGTACTGGATTGCATGCAGATACCCCATGTTCCCATGTGCAGACATGATGCACTAGATTGTCTCTCATATTGATCCCGAGACAATGACCTTGAGCAGTGCTAATGAGATGAAGCTTGCAACCTTCTGGGAATAATATTATGATGATATGTATCAGATGTCAGAGCCCATGATGGTCATGAAGACTCCATTCAGCTTAGCCAAAAGCAGTGCTAACTCCATAGACATTCTGAAGAACTGGGTAAAGGAGTTGGCTTGATTTAGGTTGACACCCAACCATACCTACAAGACAGAAATACTACGGAAGGCGTATCAATACTTGGTCATATTTTAATGCTGACTGTATGGCCGAGAAAGCATGGAAACCTTCCCACAGAGTTGGGTGATCACATTGGACCAAGTGGCTAGAGAGGGAAAACCATGTAATTGGTCCAGCATGTTGGCGCATCAGCTGAAGGAACAAGTAACGAAGGCTTGGCAGTTACCTAGAAGTATGCATACAAAGATTTATATGTCCTCCTACATCTTAGATGCAATATGCACCTGACAGGAGTTCCCGGGCTTGGATTGGGCATGGTCAATAGTGGAGACTACTGTGAACACATATTTCAAGTTGTTGTCTGAATGCAACTTCAAAGGAGTAATCACACGGTTGTCCAATAATTTTGTCACCCCAGTCTACAAGATGATATTTGAATA
Source organism: Pinus taeda (assembly GCA_000404065.3). NCBI lineage: Eukaryota > Viridiplantae > Streptophyta > Pinopsida > Pinales > Pinaceae > Pinus > Pinus taeda. The sequence continues at coordinate 122,545 of APFE031757530.1, forward strand.
GGATCCACCCTACATGTTGAAGGAAGCAATGGACACACTGATAGGCATTGCTACTTGGTATTCCTCACCATCTGGCACCTTCAACTGAATGTTTAGTGTAGAGTGAGGAGAAGCCTCTGCATGTTCTACCAAAGTTTTCCTTGGATGTACTTGTGATGCAGGAAGTAGCATATCACATTTCAGCAGGATTTATAGCTAGACTGCACCTGAAGAAGAAAGCACCTTAGCCCACTCTTCCATTGCGGATTGGGTTATATGAGATCTAGAATATCAAGCAAGTGGATTTCGAGGTAGAACTGATGAAGAAGTACCCATTTGACCTCCGAAGCTACAGTTTCTACAGACCCAATGAAAAAGTTGGCTTCGCTATGGAGTGGTTAGTGAAGAAACATGAAGCAACATCACAGATAGCAACAACAGTAGTAGTAGTAGTAGCAGCAAAGGCAAGAATACCAGTGTGCGATAAAGGTAAGAGGAAGATTTTCTATCACATGGAGGAGGAGCAAAGATGCAAGTTCCAAGTAGATCCATTGGTAGAGAAAGTAGCTATGGCTATAGAGGCAAAGAGGCACCAACATGACATGAAAATTGTGCAAAGGCATAGGGATAAAAGAAGAATGGAATAAGTAGAGAAGGAATTGCATGAGTTGAGGGACCAACTCCAAAAAGAAAAAGAGCTTCCAAAATAGGAGAGGGAAGCACAACAACAGTAGGTAGAGAAGGGGGCGCAACATGTGGAAAGAGATGAAGCAACACCTGTACGAGTAGTGGATTCATCAGAACAACTAGAATTAGGCGAATAGGTTGAACCATTGCTGGAGCAAGGCCTCGCCCATGAGATAGAACAAGAACTTTAACACTTGGATGCATACATGGAGCAACGAGAGTTGGAACATGACACTGATTCATGCCTTACCACAAAGAGGTCGACTCACCTGCTTCAATGCATTAAAATTATGATCAAGTCTCAAATGACCAAAGAGGCACTAAGATCCTTGGTGATAATCCAAAAGGAGAGATGCACAACATCTCATTCGACGAATCTAAAAATAGAGTTGTGCAATCTCATAGAGTATCAACTCCAAAGGATCATACATCTCCTGTGCAAGTTGAGGAACAAGTGATCGTGAATGATGTGCACAAACATATAGTAGGCTTGGCCAATGAAACTAGAGTGTATGTCAAAGCCACTAGCTCAAGTGTTTTCTTCCTAATAGTTGAGAATGAGCGAATGACAAAGGGACTATAGATGACCAAGAAATGAGGAGAATTGGTGACAATGTCTGCCCAAGATGAACTAAAGAAGGCAATACTAGATGAATTATTGTCCCTTGACACGGTTATGTAAGCATTGTACTCCATGTTTGGTACCGTGCATAAGGCGGTCATCCATCTCAACGAGTGGCAGTAGTGATGTGCTAGAAGAGCATGTATATTGACAAACTTGCATGCTGTTGTGGATGGCATGCAAACATGGATGATGAAATACAATGGAGCCCCGCTTCACTTGCCTAAGATGATGAGGGCCAATGCAGTTGAGCTGACAGCACTTACCAGGAGTTAGATTTAGAACTATGAAGAGCTCTTGTAGCTCATCACTAGCATACATGCTTCCCATACATGAGTATTTAGGAGTATGGATGTTGTGGTGTGCACACATGGGATCCCATCTATTGGGACTCTCACCTAGCTGAAGACAAAGAAACAGGTCCAAATGGAGCTTGACTCATACTTTGACGAGTTGATGCACATTGCCACCAGCCTAGACTTTACTATTAGTGTAGACATAATGCACAAGTATGTTTTTGGTCTGGCCGTATTGAAGACAATGATGTGCATTCTTTCATATGAGCTGGACAGAGGAGCCCGAGAAGTGTACCTAGATGCTATGAAGGCAACAGTCAGGGTTCAGACAAATGTCACTACAGATCACATGGACACCATCAAGGACTACTGATCTTGGCATTAGTATGTTACTGTCGATCAACATGAAGATGTTGAGGAGTTGGACTTGAATGGTTGTCTAAGTCAAAGTTATGTCTAGCTTGGCTTGCTCAAGCTATTTTGTTTCACATGGGTACATGTTCACTGTAATGTAAACTCATGTCAAGTGTAAGTCAATTTATGATAGTTGGATGTAATAGTCATAGAGTAGGTGAAGAGTCATGAGGGTAGTTGAACTATCACAAAGGGGAATGTGAAGGGTCATCCCACCCTTTGCTCTAAATAGCCCCCCATAACTTATTGTAAAGGATTTTTGTTAGCCAATCTTCCGATAAGACTATCTTAGGGAGAGCTTGGAAAGTATTGTAACAAGCCTTGGCTTCCCCACTACGCAGATCTAGTACATCTCTTTGGAGGAGCAAGTGGGTGTGGCTATAATGTTCCACTATTGAAGCTAGTGGTTGGACATGGATGTATTGTATGGCTAGAGCTTACACTTCTTTATATAATAAGAGCTAGCACGTTTCATGCATATGTTCTATTGTATTATATGTTATCTGGTTTACTCTAAATGATGTATGTATTGTTTACTTACACATGCATGTATGGACTATTCTATATATGTATGTATGTATCTTTCTAGAATGTGTTGTTTGTTTAACCATCACTTTGGATTGCTTGCTAACTTTCTTTCTAGCCAGTGATGTATCTTCTCTCGTGTGTTCCTTCCCATCTGAGTACTATTACAGGTTGTGAAGGGGTACACTCATCTCAACCCCCATGTGTTAGAACTTCTCATGCACCTTCCTTGACTCATTTTAGTTTTCACACCCTTACTACCAACAGAGTTATCTTACTTGCCTCTGTGTGAAATCATGGTCAAGGAATTACCATATGACCCACTGTAGGGACTCCTACACCAAATGGACTGAGGTCTAATTGGGACTTCTTACCGAGGAGATCCCCTGACATGTTGGCGGGTCTAGCACCATCAAGATTTCTGGTGTTAGAAGGAGGGCAGATGACAAGTTGCATCCTATCATCCAATTTTGAACCTTTGCATATCTTTCATGGATTCTTGCATATCTTTCACAGATTCTTGTGCTCTTCTTCCTCTACAATGTTTTTCGAATCGTGAAGATGTCGCCATCATGAGGGAGTTTTTCGATCACTTGTCCACTTACACATATGATGGTGAACACGAAGTGGCCTGACCTGAGTACTTACACGACTTCCTTTCCATTCTTCATGAGGAAGATGGGTGTTTTGACGAACAACCCAGCTTTATTCTTGCATAAACACTTCACAAATCTCCACTTCAATGGTTGTGTAGCCTACTGGCTAATAGCATGCACTCACTTGAGCACTTCTGTGATCTCATTGAAGAGACTTTCTATCATTTTGATCCGGACCATCTTGAACAAAAACTTATACAACAATAGAAGGCTCTGCGTGAACCAACTATGGATTTTTGGCAATGCTTCGGTGACTTGCAGTTTCAAGCTTTGAGGAGCTAGATGAAATTTGCCTATCTTTGGGACCGATTTTAGTATTGCCTTAAGAAATTTTCCCGTCCCAAGAAGAAACTTGAAATCAAAACTCGTTCAACATTTTTAAGTGAGGGAGCTACACAATCTTATGTGGATGCGGTCACTGTCTCAACTGATTGTCTACCATCCCCTCATTCAATAGCTCCACCACTACCAAGTGATGTTGAGGATCATGCTCGCACACTTGTTCATCTTTCATATCCTCCCAACATCACTTACTCATTTTCCATGCAATGTTGGTTGTGATTCCTTCGAGTTCCCATATGCATTCTGTTCCATGAACTCCATCTTCACACTCAGCTATTCCTCCAGATGATATTGTGTTGTGTTCTTCCATTCTAGACTCTTCACTTGTTATGAATGAGGAACAAGCCATTGATGGAGTTGGTGTTGCACAACCAACATGCACTGTCATTCATGAAGAGTATGAGTGGGAGCTTGAGCATCAACACTCGGTGAAGGATGATTCCCTTCCATTCGAGCCCCCTTCATTCTTTCCTAACATCTTTGGTGAATCTTCCATCCATGATTTCGCATGTGTGTCTTCATCGACGGATGCACCCGTTGTTGATGACTCGCAAGACTCACCAGATGTTGGTCTGTTATTCGACAATGGAGAGGATAAGTTATTCATTGAAAATCCACTTGATATTTCATCTGTCTTTTCTGGAAACACAGAGGATGACTTTGTTTGCTTTCCATCTACCCCTATGTTTGATTCATCAGATCATGAGGATGTCGATGGACTCATTGATTTTTCTGATCATGGCTGTCATGATCCATTTACTCCCATATTTGGTCATGATCATGATTCTATCATAGTTGATCTTCCGAAGCCACCAACCTATGATGATCTATCTGATGATGAAGTTGAAACACCCAAGACTATTGAGGCACTTCAGCCTGAGCTAATGGTTATGTCAGGCCCTCTCTCTCTTGTGGTTACTCTCAATTCCGATCATGAAACTGTACAATCACCCAAGACTACTCATCACTCATATGTATGCATTGAATATCAATCTCACACATAGATCATACTTCCTCCACTCGAACTACACAATCCCATCGCTTATGCATTGGAGGAATCTTACACTGCAAGCACTCGTTCACGACGCAAGTTATCCTTATTTCTTTCGTTTGCTTGCATGTCACAGTCAAGGGTGTGCTTATGCTTCAAAGTTGCACATAGTGTCACATAACATAATGATAAGTCCATAGACTGATCGTCATGCACTTGTACTCACTTATGTCTTGTGGGCATTTTGAAACATGAAGTGTGGTTGTCATCATTGTTATATATTTCTTGCTTGCTAGTTCGCACAACTGGGTTTCTCGTAGACCAAGCCTTCACTAACATGGGTCAACCAATGCGTCGATGGCTTCATTGGAAATATCACTTCATGTGATGAGGTCCATGCACTGTTAGCTTAGGAGTAAGAGTAGTGTTTGCTTTCAGTCAGTTTTCTTGCATGTTTTTTTCCTTACTTTCTTTGTTTGATTGTTTTTCTGCTTTCTTGTTTTCTTACTTTATTTTCTTTCACTTTTGCTTCTGCTCTTGCTTTGGTTTGTTTTTTGTTAGTTCACTTGTTTCGTTCATAGGATAGTTTTGAATGAAACCATGTTGGACTCTTAAAACAAGCTCGGTAAAGTACAAGAGGGTTTGTAGAGCTATCAGTGCTTGGTTATTTATCGTCTTGCCTCTGTATGAAAAATTGTTACTTTTAGTCCATCATACGTCGAAGGAAAATATGTACTGTTTGAATTGAACCTTGGTGAAAACACCACGCTTTCACGCTAACTAGTGTCACCTACTCCAGTAAGTTGTTTTTGGGTTAACCCTTGTCAGCTCAATCAAGTAGAGTAAGGTGAGGCGGAAAATCTTAACATGCATGTCAACGATATAATAAACTACTTATCTACTGTAAAAACCTCTTATGTTCTTAATAAGTTGAGATCCCTCTTCCACCTATAAAATGAATAAGTGTTATGCACATTTGAAGAAAAATGAAAAAAATGAAAAATGAAAAGTGAAAAAAGAATTCAAAATGAAAAATGAGTAAGGCGAAATAAGAGAAAGGCTTCCTATGCAGAGAGGTGATGAAAGTAACTCTGCCGAGGTACTGACTAGGCTCGCTGGCATCGGAGCCATGCCTGTGTTCCCACGTGACTCTGTCGGAGCACTGACCAGGCCTGCTGGCAGCAGAGCAACACCAGAGATGAAACTAAGGCTCTGATGACTATACTGCTTGTGCACCAATATAACCGTCAACCCCAATCAAAACAAATGTGTTTCCTTGGCTTGGAATGTGTGTCAATTGAACAAGATTTTTGCACATTCTACATCTTACAATCAAGCAAGTGTGAAACCAAGATGAGTTGAGAACTAAGCAATACTTCCAGAGGTGTTAGACTTTTGTTTCATGAACAAGGTCCATTCGAAGAGTTAGAGTTCTACCAGTGTGTCGCCATGTGTTGTAGTGGCTACAACTACCCTCCAAATTTTTTCTTAAGCTTCATTTTGGAGCCTCCCTACCAACATTTCACAGAACCTTGTCTTGCTTTGTAAAGTACACAAGATACAATGTTTTTCTTTTTCAAAGGTAGGCTGTTGATCACATCTTGATGCATTCCCCTCACAGGTTGATCACCCAGACTTGGTCCAACTGCAGGCTGAGCAGCTCCCCCAAGAAATTTTACAATTTTGGAGGGAAACTAGCCTTCACTCTAAAAATTACGCAATCCTGTTTGGCAGCCTACTACGCTGCAGGATTGTGTAATTCTTCTAGTCAACACTCATAGTGAAAATTGCATAATTTTCCCCAGCAGGGCTACTCAGCTTAGAATTTGCGCAAATCTGGATAGCAGCCAACTACTCTGTCAAGAAATTATTCAAATATCCTAGGTAGACAGCCTAGCTCCTAACCAGAAATGTGCATTTCCTTCAAGAAGTTGAGTAGCTTCATGCATGAGTAGTTGGGTTGACCAGTTCCACCCAGGACCAAGGAAGCTTGACTTGATGCATGGCTTGCTTTTCCCGGAATAGCAAAAGGCAACATGCTAAGGGCACCCCATGATTTAGGGAGATATCTTTAGCAGCTGGAGGTTACATGAAAAGTTGTTTTAGAAACTTTCCTCCAAGTGTCTCTTTTTCCTAGATTTGTGGCATGCATATCATGAGCTCTAGAATTATTTATTCAACACATCAGAGCTCATTCTTTCACATCAATCTTGGAGCTTTGACATCCCACAACACATCTAAGACTCTTCAACACATCTGGCTCAGTTATTCATGGGTAAGTGGCCTCAATTTGTCTTTTACAACATTTCTATCGCTTTTTGTGTATTCTCTTGTGTGAGTGTTGTTTTCTTGATTTCTTTGGAATGCTTGCTGTCATTTACATGTATACAATCTTGTCCTAGAACTATTTCAGTTTTCATTTCTATCTCACTATTGTCGCATGCATGAAACTGTTTTTCATGAACGATCATCGATTCGGTGACTTGCTTCACTCACATGCATGTTTTCCTATTTACTGAATCTTTCATTCATATTGGCATGCACTGTCAATCAATTGTCTTTTTACTTAGTGTTGTCATGCATTCATTGTCATATTTTCTTTTAGTTGCATGTAGGCGAGTCGGGCCAATCTTGGTCTGACTCTTCCTTCGCTGATACAACATTGTGCAATTTGGGGAAGGAAGGCTCTACCTTCCTCTCCAGAAATGCGCATTTCTACCTAGCATTGTCGTCTAGGACTTTTTGTACATTTCTGAGGGATAGTGACTACTAGCCCATAAAATTGTGCAATGCAGTCCCTGAGCCTGCAGTCACTCCCTGTTGGAATTGCACATTGCTCAATCCCAACAACCAACAGCCAGTCTGGATTGCACATTGTGAAAATCCAAGAGCCAGTTTTGCCTCCCAGACAACCCAGACTTTCTTTTACGCAGTTATGGTAGGCAGTTACTTAGCCTCCCAAAAGAAATTGCGCAATATTTCCTATCAGTTCCCTAGGTATGTGTTATGTCATTCTACGAATTTGCTTTGGTTTTCACTAACATATTTCTTTCCATGCATGTTTCTTATCTCCAGATCTTTCAGGTGTTCATCCACCTTTTAGCAGTACAAGATCAATGGCTTCCAAGAGAGTGGGATCACATGACACTGACGGGAAGGCAACTAGAGTAGCAGTTGAGAAAGTGTCCTGGGGTCTACTGATATATGAAGATACAAATTTGTTTCTAGATAAGGACATCAAGCTGAAGTGGCAAGAGGTGAATGAAGCATTTGTAGGAATCTTTGAGGAAGACCTCAAATACTATCAAGTGTATGTGAACATCACAAGTCCATATTGTACTGGATTGCATGCAGATACGTCGTGTTCCCATGCGCAGACATGAGGCACTGGATCGTCTCTGACGCTGATCCTGAGACAATGACCTTGAGAAGTGTCAGTGGGATGAATCTTGCAACCTTCTGGGCACGAGATTATGATGAGATGTATGAGATGTCATAGCCCATAACTAGATCATTAAGACTCCATTCAGCCCACCAAATAGTGGTACTAACTCCAGAGACATTCTGAAGAACTGGGTAAAGGAGCTAGCTCGATTCAGGTTGACACCCAACCAGATCTACAAGAGAAAGATATTGTAGAAGGCATATCAATAATTGGTCATATTTTCATGCTGACTGTATGGCTAAGAAAGCATGGAAAGCTTCTCACAATGTTGGGTGATCACACTAGATCAACTGGCTAGAGAGGGAAAACCATGTAACTGGTCCATCATGTTGGCTCATCAGCTGAAGGAACAAGCAACAAAGGCTTGATAGTCACAAGGAGGTATCCGTAGAGAGATTTACATGTCCACCTACATATTAGATGAAATCTGTGCCCGATAGGAGTTCTTGGGCTTGGAGTGGGCATGGTCACCGACGGACACTGCTATGAACACATATTTCAAGTTGTTGTCTGAATGCAGCTTCAAAGGAGTAATCACATGACTGTTCGATATTTTTGTCACCCCAGTCTACAAGATGATATTCAAGTAGGATCCACCCTGCATGTCGAAGGAAGCAATAGGGGCACTGATAGGCATTGATGATTGGTATGCCTCACTGTCTAATACCCTCATCCAAATGTTCATTGTGGAGAAGCCTCTGCATGTTATACCAAATTTTTCCTTGGACATACTTGTCACATAGGAAGTAGCATATCACATCTTCACATGATTGATAGCTAGACTCCACCGAAAGAAGAAGGCACCTTGGCCTACTCTTCCATTGCGGATTACATTATGTGAGATTCAGAGTGTCAAGCAAGTAGATTTCGAAGCATAAATGGTGAAGAATTACCCATTTTCCCTCCGAAGCTACAATCCATATGATCCACATTGCATTTGAAAGATCACTACACAAGAGTTTAGTTTCAAATAGATCCACGAGGCATTTCATTGTGCCAAGGAGGACCCATGGAGATATTGCTACAGTTTCTCTAGACCTAATGAATATGTCAGCTTGGTTGTGGAGTGGTTAGCAAAGCAACATGAAGTAGCATCATGGAGATCGCTAGTAGCAGTATTAGAAGTAGAGGCAAGCATACCAATGCATGACAAAGGTAAGAGGAAGATTGTCAATCGCATGGAGGAGAAGCAAAGCTGCAAGTCTTGAGCAAATCCATTGGTATAGAAAGCATCTATGGCTATAGAGGCAAAGAGCCACCAGCACGACATACGATCCATGAAAATGTAGAGGGATAAGAGAATAATGGAAGAAGCAGAGGAGTTGCATGAGATGAGGAAGCAACTCCGAAAAGAACAAGAGCTGCGCAAACTAGAGAGGGAAGCACATCAGCATAAAATATAGTAGGGGACACAACATGTGCAAACAAATGAAGCAGCACCCGTACAAGTAGTGGATTCATCAAAACAATTGGCATGGGGCAAACAGGGTGAACCATCATAGGAGAAAGACTTTGCCCATGAGATAGAACAAGTACTTCAGCAGTTCAATGTAGACATGGAGCACCGAGAGTTGGAACATGACATTGACCTCATGCCTCACCACAAATAGGTTGACTCACCCACTTCAATGAATTGAGATGATGAGCAAGTCTTGAATGAACAAGGAGGCACTGAGATCCATGGTGATGAACTGGAAGGAGAGATGCACAAGATCCCATTCAACAAATCTCAACATAGATTTATGTAGTCTTGTAGAGTATCAACTCCAGAGAATCATGCATCTACCATGCAAGTTGAGGAATGAGTGATCGTGATTGATGTGTGCAAGCATCTAGTAGCCTTGGCTGATGCAACCAAAGTGTATGTCGAAGCCACTAGCTCAAGTGTTCTCTTTCTGATAGCCGAGAATGAGCAAATGGCGAAGGAACTATAGATGGCCAAGAAAGGAGGAGACTTGGTGACAATTTTTTCCTGACCTAAACTGAATAAGGCAATACTGGATGAAGTATTGTCCCTTGCCACAATTATGCAAGCATTGTATTCCAAGTTTGGTATCGTGCATAAGGTAGTCATCCATATCAACAGGTGGTAGCAACGATGTGCTATAAGAGCACGTATCTTGACAAACTTGCATGCTGTTGTGGATGACATGCAAACATGGACGGTTAAATACAAGGGAGCCTTACTTCATTTGCCTAAGATGATGAGTGCCGATGCATTCAAGCTAAAAGAATGTGTTTGGAGTCAAATCTAGAACCAGGAAGAGCTCCCGCATCTCATCACCAGCATATAGAATTCCGATGCATGATTATTTAGGAGTATGGATGTTGTGGTGTGCACACATGTGATCCCATCTATCAGGAATTTCACCCAAGCGAAGACAAAGAAACATGTCCGACTAGAGCTTGACTTTTACTTCAATGGGTTGATGTGCATTTCCACCAGCCAAGACTTGCCTATCAGTTCAGACATCATGCACAAGTATGTTGCTGGTCTAACCACATTGAAGACAATGATGCACATGATTTCAGACGATTTGGACATAGGAGCCTTAGTAGTGTACCCAGATGCTATGGAGGCAAGAGTCAAGTTTTAGACAGATGTCACTATGGAACACATAGACACCATCAAGAACTACCAATCTTGGCATCAATATGTTATTGTCGATCATCACAAAGATGTTGAGGAGTTGAATTTCCATGGTTGTGTAAATGAGAGTGATGTATAGCTTGTCTTGGTGAAGCTATTTTGTTTCACATGGGTACATGTGCATTGTAATTTAAAGTCATGTCAAGGGTAAGTCAATTTGTGATACTTGGACGTAACAGTCATAGAGTAAGTGAAGAGTCATGAGGGATGTTGAACTGTCACAAAGGGGAATATCAAGGGTCACCCCACCCTTTGCTCCAAATATTCCCTCATAACTTATTGTAAAGGATTTTGGTCAGCGAAGCTTCTGATAAGACTATCTTGGGAGAGCTTGGATAATATTGTAATGAGCCTTGGCTTCTCCACTATGCAGAACTAATACATCTCTTTGGAGGAGTGTTATTCGGGAATAGTGTCCACTCAGATGCTGCTATTCCCACTAAGATGGGTGGCTATCTTAGAAACAAACAATCAAAGTCTACTGTTGTTTCCTTTTATGAAAATAGACGAGAGGAGGAACAAGAAGACCAACCTAAGTCTTGCGCTTGATTTCCTCTCCTTCTTGATAGAGCTTCGTCGCTTCTTCTTTGTCTACCTAGCCTCAAAAGAACTTGTGGAATCATAGCAGCATACTACTATGCAAGAAACAAGGATCTAAATTCATAAATAATACAAGATCAGATGTGTATTAACCATATACATGCATATCTAAACAAGTACACATGAATATGGAAGGAAACAAGAATAGCTTTATTCAGATGAAATGTAGCAAGAAGATTAAAACCATGTGCTCTGACCCAGCATCATCGTCCAGCTAAGAAGCCCTTCTTCACCTCAAGCAAGCTAGATCACCCAACACTATGAATGTACACCAGAATACCAACAACAATTCTCTATAAGATACAAAATTTCAGCCTCTGGATTTCTGTGATGAGGGATCCATATATAGATGATTACAGAGAGGTGAGTCATCTTCTGGGATCTTGATTAGTGTCTTCTCTCTGATAGTTCTTGCTTCCACTTGGAGAATGATGATCTCTTACTCATCCCTGGTCAAAAATGGAGAGGCAAGTGTCAAGAGAGGAATCTTCTGGAAGATTCCATGATCTTCCACCTCGCATTTGGTCCCTGCCATTTGTCCATTCCCGACCATCGCACCCTACAGAGGAGCAAATCAGTATGCATCGCACCTTGTACACTGGGAAGGTGATATGCATCGCACCCCCTACATTAAGCTTTCAGTATGGTCCAGTTTTGACCATTTATGAGTAGTTTTCAATGGAGAACTTCTAGGAGATGATGTAATTAGTTGACCTTATTCCTTTAGGCAGTGAAGCAACACTTTTAGGGACTTAGGAGCCCTCAGTTTATGGACATTTATGATTGGGGTTGAAGTGCCCAAAAATGTCTATAACAATTCCGCCCCAAAGAATGAGGTGGTTAATCTTTCTGATGTCGGGTGAAATGATTTACTATGAGGATCTAAAGTTTTTCTGAGCTGGGACGCGACCTGTAATAAGATACAATACAATACATTATTTTGACAACATTTATTCATGATATAGCTAAGGCAGGCATTCCCATGCTCAGCTTTATAAATTCATTTCCATGTACATAGGATAGACAATCGTCTGTGAGATAGATTGATGATATGGACACCTCATCCTTTGATTTGGATGATCATCTGTTTGGAAATGATGTACACTTAATGTCTTTATATTCCTGAATATATCGCAGCCCATATGGATGAAACTAGATCCGGGGTCTTCAAAACTCATTCAATCTTCACTCGGAGTACAAGTCGATCCATGTGAAAAATGTTTTGGATTCGAACATGGAAAGACATCACCTGATTACCAACCAATGATGTAAGCTATTAAGAGGCGCGAGAGGAATCACCAATAATGAAAATGACCCTCAAGGTACTACAGTAAAATTTATGTGGTGTGAAAAAGGACTTGGCATCAAACACCATGCAAAATCTCTTGATCGAAGGCCATTGATGTAAATCTGTCGTTGAAAGTGAGAAACTTGCCATTGAGGCATGCAAGCTTCAAAGTACTGAAAGGGTTGTTCCTAAGTCAACTTCTTGGATAATGAGCTGATGTTGACAAGAAGCGACCCGTCATAGGAGGGCCTTAATGAATCCCACATCAATGACACAGAATGAGGCAAATGATTTTGGAGGTGAAAACAAACTAATGATATAGGGTTCAAGGTGGCGGTCATGAAGGAATGAAGCATGAATGTATTGTAGTGGGTGAGACACAGGTGAATTGTCTGAATTACTTCTCTTGAACATATCGGTGACACTGGTTCCTTGCTCAGTTCCTCTCCTTCTCGATAGATCTTTGCTGCTCCTTCTTTGTCTACACAGCTTTAGAGAGCACCTATGGAATCAAAGCAGCATAATACTATCGAAGAACAGAGATCTATATTCATAAACAACATAGGACCAGATATGTATTAACCACACTAATGCATATACAATCAAACATACACAAATGTGGAGGAAAACTTGAATAGCTTTATTAATATCAAGAATAGAAAGAGGATTACAACCAATTGTTCTGACCCAGCATCATCCTC
>APFE031757530.1:140197-189374 GCA_000404065.3 Pinus taeda
ATCGCTAGAGGTTGATGCTACCGGATTGTGCAAACGAGGAGACCAGTCCCTTAAGATCCGAGGGATGCAGGGACAATCTCAGTGATAGTGGTCTCCATTGCAAATGACACAAGGAGATTTAGGTTTTGATTGTGTGGTGTGATGATTTTTGCTAGACAACACTTGGTTGCTCCCTTTCGATTTTGGTTCCTTTTTCTTCTTTTCTTTTTTCTTTTTCTGCTTATTGTTCTTCTTAGTTACTTTATTTTTAGCTTTATCGACTTTATCAAGCGAAGATATAGGAGGAGAGGGAGAATCACATGAAGTAGAAGGTTGGGAGGCAACTCTAGTGTCGTCTAGTTGCTGATTAGACTGTTCAAGAATTACGGGATTCTGAATGATAGAGGTAGAGAAGAGCCAAATGGGAAAACAAATTGTCAATCCTGGAAGTGACAAAGTGGCCATATGGGGTGCACCAACATCTCCCCAAGAGGAGAAGGGACTAGGATTTCCTTCACGGGGAAATCCTTGGTTAGTAGACTCCATTTTCTCAACCTGAAGATCAACGGGGGAATTTGTGACGTTATTCCGATTAAAATAAAATTTTAGACGCTTTGACACAACTTGTTTTTTCAATTTTAAAGAGTCGAGAAAAAACAAAAGATGACTCTAGTTGCATTCGACTTTTATTGAGCCTGAAGTGACAAGTGCTCAGAGGACCTTTTCCTTTAAGGAGTCTGAAAAGGAGAAAAACGGACTTCTCTGGAGATCTAGGCAGAGAGGATTACCAAACCAATCGCAAAAATGTAGAATACTTTTTACGGTACGGAAGTCAATCTTCCAAAATGTTGTGTTCGGTGCATTGTGATCGATAGGGCGGCAGATACGGCTTCCTAAGGATAAAGGATGCAGCCTATTGTGGTCTCCCAATATATACTCGACGGTACGTGGGAGCACAAGTCCGTACTGGCACTTGCTGTCTCAGAGTGGAGGAATCACCCAACCAACACTGAAAGCAACAGTTACCAGGCTTTACGACGCCGGTATACATCTCTAGCCTAGACCTCTAGATGTTGTACGTTAGGTTCCAAAGTGTTGTTAGATTCATTGAATTTATTTTAAGTTGATCTTTCTTAATAGTTTGCCTTTCAGGTTCACTACATGATGTATATATAATTCCTAAAATGGAGTCTAGGATGATAAACAAACATTTGATCTTCTTTCAGCAATGAAAATCCTAGCTACTAAAGGGAAGAAAGTCAAGAATCTTTTCTTCACAGAGCACAGAGCACACGCTAAATGCACAGTCCTAAATCAAGCCAAGCGGTCAAAATGCAAATGCACATGCATGTATTTGTTTTCAGCTCTCTTAATGTGTCAATGATGTTAAGAAAGCTATGTGCAAAATTGAATTACTTTTAAAGCGACAGTACTCAACAAAATTCTTTTTCAAAACGAAGTGAAAGCAAGAGAGACACTTTGCGATTTTGAAATGGAAATTGCTTTTCAACACTTTAAAGCTAATAACTCAAATCCTATGCAACAGTAACTGTATAATCGACTATTTGGAACAATGGGATTATTTTCTAAAACTGAAAATGACAGCTATGACACTTTCAGATCTAGAGACGACAGTTCGACTATGCTACTTTTTGCAAAAGAGAACTAAAAACGACACATAATACATAAAAACATTTATAGTTCTTTGCACTAAGGAGGCGGAATAATGCAAGAGAAGGGGGTTTTCATAGAAGTACAATGATTACAGACAACAAAACTCTTGAATAAGACTAAAAATAGTGAGAAAAATCCACAGTCGGAGGGTAAAGTTAACCCTCCCTGACCATCGCACCTATTACACAGTGAACTCAGTATGCAGCGCACCTACTGCACTCGGGAAGTGTGATGTATACAGACTGCCTTGAAGGCAGGGTGCGATGGTAGTATTGTGAGACTTTGAACGGGATTTCACTCACAGTTTGCAATCTAGTTCAGGTGTTTTAGGCTGAATAAGTAAAGATCAGTGTATGTAAAACACAAGGGTGATCTAAGAGGTTACTAGAGCCACCACTTAGGGCAATTATATTTCTTGTAGATCTATTGTTTAATTCATAAACAAAACACGGAGATAGACTGAAGAAACATTGATCTACTTTGCATTTGTATGACAAATGCAGTTCGAAGGCTAGCTGGCTTGACTTCAGGCTCCGTCTATATGTTTATAAAAGAAACAAGGATAGATAGGCTAACAAGTAATCTAGTCACTCCCCAGTGGAGGCCATTTTGTTATCCGGGAATAGTGTCCACTCAAATGCTGCTATTCCCACTACGATGGGTGGCTATCTTAGAAACAAACAATCAAAGTCTACTGTTGTTTCCTTTTATGAAAATAGACGAGAGGAGGAACAAGAAGACCAACCTGAGTCTTGCGCTTGATTTCCTCTCCTTCTAGATAGAGCTTTGTTGCTTCTTCTTTATCTGCCCAACTTCAAAAGAACCTGTGGAATCATAGCAACATACTACTATGCAAGAAACAAGGATCTAAATTCATAAATAATACAGGATCAAGTGTGTATTAACCATATACATGCATATATAAACAAGTACACAAGAATATGGAAGGAAACAAGAATAGCTTTATTCAAATGAAAAGTAGCAAGAAGATTACAACCATGTGCTCTAACCCAGCATCATCCTCTAGCGAAGAAGCCCTTCTTCACCTCAAGAAAGTTGGATCACCCAACACTGTGAATGTACACCAGAATACCAACAACACTTCTCTATAAGATACAAAATTCCAGCCTCTGGATCTCTGTGACGAGGGATCCATATACAGATGATTACAGAGAGGTGAGTCATCTTCTGGGATCTTGATTAGTGTCTTCTCTCTGATAGTTCCTGCTTCCACTTGGAGAATGATGATCTCTTACTCATCCTTGGTCGAAAATGGAGAGGCAAGCGTCAGAGGGGAAGCTTCTGGAAGATTCAATGATCTTCCACCTTGCATTTTGGTCCCTGCCATTTGTCCATTCCTGACCATTGCACCCTATAGAGGAGAAAATTAGTATGCATCACACCTTGTACACTGGGAAGGTGATATGCATCGCACCCCCTGTATTGAGCTTTCAGTATGGTCCAGTTTTGACCATTTATGAGCACTTTTTAGTGGAGAACTTCTGGGATATGATGTAATCAGTTGACCTTGTTCCTTTAGGCAATGAAGCAACACTTTTAGGGACTTAGGAGCCCTCAGTTTATGGACATTTATGATTGGGGTTGAAGTGCCCAAAAATGTCTATAGCAAGGAGTAGGCGGATGTGGATGTAACATTCCACTATTGGTGCTAGTGGTTGGACATGGATGTATTGCATGACTAGAACTTACACTTATTTATACAATAAGAGCCAGCACGTTTCATGCATTTGTTGTATTGTATTCTATGCTATCCAGTTTACTCTAAATGATGTATGTATTGTTTTCTTATGAATGCATGTATGGAATATTATGTATATGTATGTATGTATCTTTCTGAAATGTGTTGTTGGTTTAACCATCACTTTGGATTGCTCGCTAACATTCTTTCTAGCTGGTGATGGATCTTCACTCGTGTGTTCCCTTCCCATCCGAGTACTATTACAGGTTTCTAAGGGGTGCACTCATCTCAACTGTCATGTGTTAGAATCTTTCATGCAACTTCCATGGCTCAATGTAGTTGTCACACCCTTGCTACCAATAGAGTTATCTTACTTGCCTTTGTGCAAAACTGCGGTTAAGGAATTACCATACGACCCACTGCTGGGACTCCTACACCAAATGATCTAAGGTATAATTAGGATTTCTTACCGTGGATATCCCTTGACATGTTGGTGGGTCCAACACCATCAATAGTATGTTATGATGCTATTGTGTTCACTAAGATAGATACAAACCATCAAAGTGAAGTTGTAGCTTGGATCTCAAGGAAAGAGCATGTCATAATACACGTTTATATGTGGGGCATGTAGGTATGTAGGTTAAGAATTGTTATGTGCATTATGGTAGTATGTATGTCTTTCATTCTATTGATGCTATGCTTACATACATGATAGATGCTAGTTGATTAGTGTAGTCATATGACATGTGTCAGATAGTCATGAATGATAGTATCATGTGGTTGTATGCATTGGTTGTTATTTTAAGTTAGATAACTTGATTATTATGTTATATGTTGTTGATGAGCATGATATATAGCTTGTTGTTGGGATATGCTAGTAACTTGATGATTAGGGTTGTTACATTAAGATCTTGATGTTATATGTATCATACTAAGTTTCATTGGTCTATGTGAATGGTTAGGCTTATGAAATTCAGGTATGAGTTAATATGTTGTGATATTATGTCATACTAATTTAGACTGATTATGCATATGTGAATATTATGTATCAATGATAAGTGTTTAGGACCTTATGATGTGGAAATGTTAACTAGAGACTATTATGGATATCATGACCTTATTTTTGGTTTAGTTGATATGTTGTGAAGTTATATCATGCTAATTTGGATTGATTGTGTAGACAAGATTCTCTCCCCTAAGATACATTAAAGTATGAACTTTCTTATGTCATCTAGTTTTGTGCTTCATTGTTTGATTATGTCGTCCAGTTGATGTTTGAGTGTTTAGTGTCTATTATGTCACCTAGTTAATGTATATAATGTGGTAAATTTATAGTTTGTTGAATGTCTTAATTATTGCATGATATGCCTGTGTGTATGTAATATTACATGAAGGAATGATTTTGTTTTAAGATGATTGTACTAACACATATGTGTTGAGACAATTGATATGTACTTTAATGTAAGAAGGTGATAGCTGTATCATTATGTCTAATGACTATGAGTTGACTATGGATTATGATATGGTTGTTATAATTGTTAAAGTTTGATTTCCAAGTGATAGATATGATGCCTTGATATTTGCAAAGTGAGACTGGCATGTGTAAATAGTTGCAGGAAACATGCTTAGTATTAGTGTGAGAAGGTAACAATTGATGTGTTTATATAACTAACAGTTAGGTGATGTGATAGTACATAGTAAGCCTCAATTCCAAAAAAGTAAAAAGGTAGAGGAAAGGAATTATAGAAGAATTCCTTTGGATATGTTTGGAAGCCCTAATTCCAAACGAATGAGTTCTTTACATACAGAAGTCTTCTTAGCTTTATTTTGGAAAACCCTCCTCCTACATCTACCCAAACAACTGGCTAGGCAGGGTAAACATGTGATGGGAGGCCACTATCCTATGATTTGACCTCCTAAGTCACATTAAGGAAGTGGAACCCATGAAAACACACCATACAGACATTAATCATCAGCTACAAGACCCTCAAGAACAAATCTAATGCTTTAGAAAACTTGCCTTTGGGTCCCACTAAACTTTTGGACAAATTAAGCCTCAATCTCTCCCATGCTATAGGCATGGGGTGACCAGAAACCCAAAGTCTCTCTCACAAGCTTACTTGCCAGTGACTAGAGACCAAACCTGTCATGCTATGCTAGCGAATCTAGGATTTAAGCCACCTTTTCAAGCCCAGAGACCAGGTCACTACTCAGAATTGAACCATCTCTCCAAATCAACAAAATAACATGGAAATGATAGTACTAAATTAATTACGTGTTCAAGACCTTGAATAGACCCCTACTAGCCATGACAGGAATTTCATCAAACATATTGCAAATGTGTAATCTACAGGTGTAATTAACAATTATGAGCATAGAGGTCTCATACTTAGCTGAGAATTGCTAAGAACCATTGATTCCTCAATGCATCAAATCCCATTCTATCTATTAGGTCATATATACATTGATCATTTAATTACAACTAAAAACATGGTTGCTATGATAAAACACATACATAACCAGCATAATAGCAGCAAAAAATACTCATGAAAGTACAATCATATAGACCAAATATAATCCATCAAAATTCTGATAGAAGTACAAGGACAAATAAACTTTCATTAATGATGTAAAATCCAAACCTCAAATGGGAATTCCACCTTCCACCCAACTATAGAATGGTTGAGCCAAATATCTCTTAAGCCATTAACCCCATGCCATATTCCAAGCATGAATGTGGGATCTCATAGAACACATCAATTAAAAATAATCGAGGGCTTCTGTAGGCCATCCAGCTCAACCCATCAAGATGTGATTCCACCTCACAGTTCACATCACAAGGCCATCATCATATTGGTCTCCATTCCAGCCTTCTAGTGCTTTCAGAGCATTTGTTCCAACAAGGCTTCTAGGAATAGTAACTCAACCCACAACTTCCATCGAGAATCCAAAGAATTTTTTCTAACCAAGGCTTCTAGGACTAGTAACTCAACCCAACAAGGGTTTCTAGAGTTTTTTTCAACCAAGGATTTCAAGAATAGTAACTCAACCCAAGATGTTATAAGCCTTCTAGAATGTTTATCCAACAAGCGCTTCCAGGAATTAATAACTCAACCCAAGCTAAGGAAACCTGAGAACCAACTAAAAACAAACAATGAAATTAAAGCCATAATCACCATGGCTATCCAGGAAATGGCAAGGCTAGGCAATACACTGTAAATCTAGGCAATCCTCCATGCCAATGATAGATTGCAACCAAGAAATCACATGCATGTGCCATGCATGCCAAAACTAGTGAAGGAAAAATACATGCAACTTGGTACCTACAAGAAAATTTGATGTAGCTGTTGATCCTGATACCTTCTTGCATTTTCCTACTCTTCATTTGCCTTCTTGCTCCAAAAATCCAAGTATGTCACACCGACCAAGAGTGCTCCCACAAAACTCTATTTCTCCAAGACTATGAGAGACAGAGAGAGAGAGAATATAAGAGATCTCTAAAATTGAACTAAAAAAAGGTTACCAACTGATCATCAAAATCCTTTTTATGAATGAGGCTTCTATTTTCTTCATTTTCCATTATTTTCCTTCATTTTCCTCCTCACATGCAACCTGTGACCTCTCACCTCCTTTTTCTCCTCATTTACATTATTTTCATAAATAATTGTGCCAAAAATTCCATTTTCCCTTTCCAATGCCTTAGCCATTTCCTTTGCCAATTTCCTTAGCCATAACCAATCACAAGTGATCCCATCACTCGTATTTTTCCCAACATTTAGCTTAGAATAAGTGTCCCATCATTCGTGATTATTATATTGCCTTTATTTACTTTTATTACATGGAATTTTCACCAGGGCTGTTACAGAACCATCCCCCTTGGGGGAACAGCATCCTCGACATTAAACAACACCTATAACCACAAAAACGATGTAAGAAAAATATATACTACCAATGGAGATTTATAACTTATCTCGATGCAATATTTACAGTGATCACCCCATTGAAAAGAAAACCAACATAACAACTTAATAACATGACATCGTAACAACATACCACATTGTGGAGCTTTACAATAGAGCTCGTGGTGGAATTTACATCCATAGACATATGTACATAAATCAACATCATCAAAACATATGAATATACCAAAACACCAAGCCAAAAATGCTTTTCCTCAATCGGAAAACAAGGAAGGATACATGGCCTGCATCTAATCTATCATATCCCATGTATCTTCATCGACTCAAAGTACTTCCACTACACCTTAACTTTCTCGATTACTCGGTTCCAGAGCATGAGCACATTTTACTGCAATATACACTGAGGCTGCAGCTATGATTCTCCATTTGGTTCCAGCTGCAATACATACTAGTGAATCACATTATCAATGCCCTTAACATACTTCTTAAGCAAAGATACTTGGAAAACATCATGGACTTTCACTGTCACAGGTAGTGCAAGTTGATAGGCTACTAGCCCAATCCTCTCAAAGGTACTCAAGGGTCCACAAAACTATGGTGCCAACTTCACATATGTTCCAATCCACAAGGATCTCTTCTTTAGTTTGATGTGCAAGTACACATGTTCCCAACTTGAAACTACTTAAACAACCTATACTAATCTGCATAGGTTTTCTACTTATCTTGCATTGTCTTTCGATTCTTCTTTATAACCAACATGTCTTGTTCCATGTCTTTCAACATGTTTGGTCCAATCAAAACCTTGTTAAATTGATCACTCCAATAGATGGGAGTGTTGCAACTCTACCATATAATGCCTCCAAATGATTCATCCCTAATGATTACTCATAACCATTGTTATACGCGAACTCTACCAAGGGGAGATATCATTCCTACTTTTGTTTCTAATGCATCACATACATCCTCAACATGTCGTCCAATATCATGTTGACCCTTTTTGTCTGTCCATCTATTTGCGGATGACAAGTTGTACTGAAGGCCAACTTTGTGCCCAAACCTACAAATAACTCCTTCAAGAACTTGGAAGTGAAGTTCACATCCTTGTCTGAAGCAGTCTTCTTCAGAAAACCATGCATTCTGACCACATCTTAGATGAATACATGTGCTATGTCACTAACTAATAATGTAGACTTCATCGAAATGAGAAGTGTAACCTTCGTCAACCTATCCACAATAACCATAATGGAATCATCCTATCTCACTGTCTTCGGCAACCCTGTGATGAAATCCTTGGAAATGACCTCCCATTTCCACTCCATAATCATCATTGGTTGTAGCATTCAACCTAGATGATTACACTCTTCTTTGACTCACTGACAATCAAAACATTTAGCCACTAACTCTACTACATTTCTCTTCTGATTCAGCTAATAGTAAAATATTTTCACCGCTGTCAATGTGTTCTGGTACCCTCGGTGATCATAATATGGTTTCACATGAAAATACCTTAGGATTACCTTCTTTAGCTCACTATTATCTAGTACATATATCCTATCTCAGAACCTGACCAACCCATGTGTTGTAAGACAATATTCAATACCCTGTGCCCCTGCATATGTACCTATACCTGTACCATCACCTGTACCATCACTTGTACCACAATAACCTTCGAAATGAGAAGTGTAACCTTCGTCAACCTATCCACAATAACCATAATGGAATCATCCTATCTCACTGTCTTCGGCAACCCTGTGTTGAAATCCTTGGAAATGACCTCCCATTTCCACTCCATAATCATCATTGGTTGTAGCATTCAACCTAGATGATTACACTCTTCTTTGACTCACTGACAATCAAAACATTTAGCCACTAACTCTACTACATTTCTCTTCTGATTCATCTAATAGTAAAATATTTTCACTGCTGTTAATGTGTTATGGGACCCTCGGTGATCATAATATGGTTTCACATGAAAATACCTTAGGATTACCTTCTTTAGCTCACTATTATCTAGTACATATATCCTATCTCAGAACCTGACCAACCCATGTGTTGTAAGATAATATTCCATACCGTGTGCGCCTGCATATGTACCTATACCTGTACCATCACCTGTACCATCACTTGTACCATCACCTGTACCTGTACATGCACTCTCTTGTAACCTATACAAAATATCCATATATTTGACATCCTACTGACATGCCTACAAGATCTTATCCTATAAGTATGTCCAATAGGAAGTCATAGCTACCAAACGATTTACTTGTACCCATCTACTGAGAGCATCTACCACCTTGTTATCTTTACCCCTTATATATTGAATCTAAAAATCAAACTCATTGATCATGGCCAACCATATAGTCTATGTGGCATTCATATTCAGTTGGTCAAACAAATACCTCAATCCAATATGAAAACTCATAAGTACAAATATCTTGCCAAGAAGATGGTGTCTCCACATCTTCAATGCATGTATGATCGCTGCTAACTCCAAATCATGTGTGGGACAGTTATGCTCATGCTTGTTTAGCTTTTGGGACTCATAAAATAACACATGTCCATCCTACATAAGGAGTCCTCCAAGTCGTCTCTTGCAAGCATCCGTGCACACTACAAAATATTTTCCTGAATCTGCAATCTATACCACTGGTGCATGTGTCAAAAAATGCTTGAGCTGCTCAAAACTAGCCTCACACTCCTCTATCCTTTCCAACATATTACCTTTCCTCTGCAATGGTTTGATAGGATAAGAAATTGGTGAGAAGTTCCTAATGAACCTCCTATAATAGCCTGCCAAATGCATGAAATATCTCACCTCATCCACACTCTTAGGAGCTACCCACTCCATAATGAAACTTATACTCTATGGATCTATTACAATGACCTTTTTGGAGACAACAAGACCTAAGTAGTGTACCTCAATATGAAATAAGCTACACTTGTCAAGCTTAGCATACAACTGGTGCTCTCTCAACAATATCAGCACTGCTGCTAAGTGCTCGACATGTTCTTCTTCATTTTAAGAATATACTAGATATCATCAATGAATAGAATAACAAACTTATCCAAATATGGATGCAACACACTATTCATCAAACACATAAATGTATCTAGAGCATTATTTAATCCAAAAGGAACAACAACAAACTCATAATTCCCATACCTGGTCCTGAACGCAGTCTTGTAAATGTCCTCCTCTTTGATGCGTATCTGATAGTATCCGCATCTCAAGTCAATTTTTGAGAACATTGTTTCTCCCTTCATCTGATCGAACAAGTCATCAATCCTAGGAAAATGGTAATGGTTCTTGATAGTCAATTTGTTCAACTTCCTATAGTTAATGCATAATCTGAGAGTTCCATCTTTCTTCTTCACAAACAAGACTGGTGTGCCCCATAGTAATACACTTGCCTAATGTACCCTTTGTCCAACATTTCCTTCAGTTGCAACTCTAACTCAACCAACTCAGGTGTGCCCATCCTATAAGGTGCTTTTGATGCTAGAGCTACCCCTGGTACTAATGCAATGGAAAATTCTACCTCCCTATGAGGTGGAAACTCTGTAATGTCCTCAAAAATACATCCTCGAATTGTTGTAATTTTGGGTACCTTCTCAACACATTTTCATCCTCAACCTCCTTACCCTTATCACTAGAAATGTGTACTACAAATAACATACACTCTTTCCTGTGGATACACTTTCCTTCCATAGCTATCACCATCCTAAATTATGTATCTTTCTTCTTACCCTACAAGACTCTTGGTTCTCCATTATCATCAACACACCCAATGACTTTATCATAATAACCTATCTTGGTTCTATGAAGATACAACCAGTCCATGCCCAACAACATATTGTATGAGCCTACTGGTAATACATTCAAATGTGCTATGGTAGGCATATTCAAATCAAATGCACAATCTCTTATCCAATGATGAACTCGTTTCTTTGTACCTATAGTCAACTATACTAACCAAGACTATGCATGCAATTCCTTACTCAAACCACACTTTTCTACCAACTCGAGACTAACATAGCTATAATTAGATTGAGGGTTGATCAAAATAGAAATAAATTTATCACAAATATTACCATCCATCTCAATGATAAATGCATGATGCTCTTCATGTTTGTTATTTAATGCTACATAGATACGCGAAATACTCTGACCAAAATCTTGAATAGTTTGTGCCTCCTGCGCACTATATATCTGAGGTCTACCACCCTGATTATGCATAAAATCTCTCCCATGATGACCCTTACCATAAATCAAAAACTCTATAGGCTTCCATCTTGTCTCTTTGTTCCATTGTTGTGATCAAAATCCCTATCCTCTATCTAATCCATTAAACTTCTTAGCTAGTGTGACATTCTCCCTGTTACCGATATCCTGAAGCCTTTCTCTCTTTATGTCGCATTTTCCTTTGTTATTTGCATTACCTCTCTAGTTTGGCTTAGTCTCAATTCTACACTTCGATTGTTGATAGAAATTCCTTAGCTTCCGAATAGCCTCCTCCAATTATCTACGCTCATCGAACTCAATTCTATATTTAAATGCAACCGCTAACCAACAACGAACCTTTGAATTTTGGCCTTTTCCTCTATGAGATAAGGAACATACCTCATGCTCTATCATGGATCCCATCTTTAGCTCATATAATTCCTTTGCTCTATCATCAAAGTAACTTTCTAACAAGTACTTCTTCTTGAATAGCCTTTCAAACTCACTCCATGTCAAACCCTCCTCTTGAATGCATCTGACATTCTTCACATCTTCCCACCAAATGTTTGCTTTACCTTTGAGACAAAATGTAGCCACTCTAGCTTTCATGTTCTTTGAGTAGTCATGCAACCTGAAGAATTTCTGCTTGCCAAGTAACCATGCCTACATCTTGTGGTTTCCTCATTTATTTTCCAAATTTTGGCGGCTTCGCTTACTTAAACTCATCCAGCAAGTGTCCCCTATCACTTCTCTTGTAAGGAGGATATGATGTTGATCATAGTGCTTATCTGAATTAGAACTAGAATCATACCTGTGTCTATCCCTTCTCCTATCCAGAGTGTCCAACCATATTCCATATGTATTTGTGTCATCTCTATGTGATCTATGACCAGAATGCGATCGACTACAGTATGCCCCATTAGTTCTATGCTCCTGCTCATAGCTGCTCTAACGTGGTCCCTATCATGGAAAATTTGACAAACTCTAAAGTATTACTACATTTACCTCTGCTTCTTTCTCCTATACCTACATTATTATTTCATTATCTTCCTTACAACTCCTTATTTATTCTTTAATATTCTTAGTGTAACTACCAAATTAGAAGAGTTCCCAACACCATTTTGCTCTTTAGATTCATAGGGAGAGTCTTTGTAGTCAATCATATTGATATCCATTTGATATTTCTTCCTACAAGGTATATCATGTCAACTAAACCAAATGACAATAAACCAACATACCTTAGTATAGATCGGGGAGGACACCTTGTCTACAATAGCAACAAATCAACGTGATACATGTATAACATAATCATGACAACATCTTGAAATATAAAACATAAGCGATGCAACCACCATTCTAGCTACAGTCTAGTCATCAATGCAAGAACTCAACAACAACACACCACAACCTCATGCATGACAACCACCACTACATCATTGTACACTTGACCACATGAAAACATGAACATGCCTAAGAGATGCATAACCATCCACACATATGCATAAACACATATGATCAAGCATGAATGAAGAATACTTGAAATCAAACCCGCAAGAATGATTCATGAAACCAAGCATACAAAATGTAACCAACAAGCAAGATTTCAATCGAAATACTGTAATGATGCATATAAGTGACATAAATCGATATGTAACCAGTCATACTCTCATGATGCTACATTCCTCAACAAAACATCAAGTTTCACGTGATGACATCAATTCAACGGTGAATAACATCACGCAAATGCAATAAGAAGATGGAATACAAGTGTGAGAGACACACATGAAACTAACATGCATGCATGACCAACACATAGCCCATCCAATCCGAGGGGTAAACCATGCTTTGATACCACTTTGTAACACCCTCCTCCACATCTACATAAGAAATTGTCTAGTTGGGGTAAACATGCGACGAGAGACTACTATGATATGATTTGACCTCCTATGTCATGTTAAGGAAGTGGAACTGATGGAAACACACCATACACATATTAATCATCAACTACAAGACCCTCAAGAACCAATCCAATGCTTTAGACAACTTGCCTTGGGATCCCACTAAACTTTTGGACAACTTAAGCCTTAGATGCTTCCATGCCATAGGCATGAGGGTGAACAAAAACCTAAAGTTCCTCTCACAGGCTTACCTGCTAGTGATGAGAGACCAAAAATATCAGTGCTATGCCAACGACTCTATGATTTCAGCCACTTTTTGAGGCCCAGAGCCCAGGTCACTGCCTAGAATTGAACCCATCTCTTCAAAGAAGAAAAATATCATGGAAATGATAGTACTAAAGAAAGTACTTGTTCAAGATGTGGACTAGACGTTGTTGCAGTGGCCACAACCACCCTCCAAAAATTTTCCTTAGCTTCATTTTGGAGCCTCCCTACCAACCTTTCCAATAGCATGTCTTGCTTCGTCAAGTACACAAGCTTCAGTGATTTTGTTGCAGAATGACAGCCTATACATTAGAGCTTGTTGCATTGCCCTCATAGGTTGTTCCTCCAGACTTGGTCCAGCTATAGGCTAAACAACGCCCTCAAGAAATTGTGAAATTCTGGAGGGAAAACATCCTTCCCTCCAAAAATTTTAGAATTCTATCTGATAGCCTATTGGTATCCAAAATTATGCAATTCTGCTAGTCAGGATTCACCCAGAAAATTGTGCAATTCTTCCCAACTGGGTTGGTCAACCTAGGAATTGTGCAGTCCTGGGTAGCAGTCAGTAACTCTGCCTCAGAAATTGCACAAATATCCTTGGAAGCTAGCCCAGTTCCCTTCCAGAAATGAACATTTTCTCCTAGCAGCTGAGCAACCTCTTGCATGTGTAGTTGCATTGACCGGTTCCCTCCATGACTGAGCAAAACCAATTTGCATGCATAGGATACTTATCCTATGGCAGCATGCAAACCCATCCCTTGATTCAGGAATCTACTTTTAGTAGCTGGAGGTTGCATGAAAGAATCATCTCAAAAACCTCCCACCAAGTGTCGCTCTTCCTAGATTTGTGGCATGCACGTCACATCTTCGATGTTATCAAAATTCATGAATCAAATGCCGCAGAGCTCATTCCTAACATCAACCTTGCATATTTGACATCACACATTGCATATAGAAGTTTTTGGCACATTCAGCTCAACTATTTTTGGGAAAGCCCACTTTCAATATCTTATGTTGCATTTCTTGTGCTTTTTGTGTTTCACTTCGTATGAATATTTTCTGCTTGATTTTAGTGAGCGCTTGTTGTCGTTTTGATACATACTAGCTTGTATTAGCACCATTTCAATTTTTGTTAGCATCTCACTGCTGTCACATGCATGAAATTGTTTTTCATGAACGGTCGCCAATTCGGTGACTTGCCTCACCCACATGCATGTTGTTTCATTTTTTGAACAAGTCATTAACTGATTGCATGCACGATCATTCACTTATGATTACACTCCATATCGCCATGCATTCACATTCACATTTGCTTTTAGTTTCCCATCGGTGAGTCTGGGCAGCCTTGGCCTGGAATCTGCCTCACCAAGATAGCATTGCACAATCTTGAGAGGGAAGGCTCTGTCCTCCTCTCAGGAAATATGCATATTTTCCCAGTGAATATCCTCCAATCTTGTATTGCACAATTATGAGTGATAATGACTGTTGGCCCAGAAAATTGCACAATGCAGTCATTGAGCCTGTAACCATTGCCAGCTGAGATTACGCATTGCGCAATTCTAGTAGTCAGCAACTATTCTGGACTATGCATTGTGTAGTTCCAACACTTAGTCAGCCTCCTAGTAGCTGAGACTATTCCTTGCGCAATCTCGGCACTTAGTCTCCTGACCTCCCAGTGGAAATTGTGCAACCTTCATGATCAATCACACAGGTATGTTGCAAGTCAGTTCTCGAGTTAATTTTGGTTTTTGACTAACAAATTGCTTGCCATGAGTGTTTCCATGTCTCCAGATATCACAGGTGTTCATCTTCCTCTCAGTAGTATAGGTACAATGGTTTCCAAGAGAGGAAAGTCGCAGACACCATTCAGAGTACACTTGGAGTTGCAGTCGATCAAGTGTCTATGGACTTACCTACCCACGAAGACATCAAGTTGTTCATAGACAAGGACATCAATATATGACGACAACAAAATCGCAGCAAGAAACATCATGAACAATAGTTGAAGGCAAAATACCAAATGCAATGACTCAAAGAGGAAGGTTGTTGACAACACAGAAGCAGAACAAAGTTGCAAGCTCAAGAAGATCAACTGGTGATGAAAGAAACTTTTGAGACTCACGCTATGAGGTGACAGTGCAACATGAATATCACGTAAAGATAAAGAATGGAATAAATAAGGAGTTTCATTTGCTAAAGCAACAATGAAAGGAAGAACTTGAGCTACACAAACAAGCGAATGAGTTGCAGTAGGAACAAGAATAGTAGGGGGGACAACATTCACTCACAGATGAAACTCCGCCCATAAAAATTATAGATCCATCCCAGTAGCTAGCATAGAGTAGACAACATAAGCAGTGTTGTTGATTGCATGGAAGGGAATGCAGCACCATGCATGTCATTGTGCACACACATGCAATCCCACCCATTCAACACACTTACCAAGGCAAAGACAAGAAGTAACTCCAACTGGAGATGAACATGTAGTTGACAGTTGATGCGCATGACCACCAGCACACAATGGAAGATCAACATGAACACTATAGATCAATGTATTTCTGGTTCAGCCACACTCGAGAAGACCATGTGCATGCTAGCAGACGAGTTGGATGGAGGAGACATACCAATTCACCCAGATACAATAAAAGGAAGAGTTCGCTTCAGACAGATTTCATTATTGAGCGCATGCACACCATCACACATGACAAATCTTGGCATCATCTCACTACCTTCACCATCACTAGCATGTCAAAGAGTTAGTCTCACCACAACAATATCGAGTGTCACTAATGTCTTGCATGGCTTGCTCAAGCCATTTTGTCTCATATGAGCACATGTGCATTGTAATGTAACGTCTTGTCAAGTGGAAGTTCAGGTTTCGATAGTTGGATGTAATAGTCATAGAGTAGATGAAGAGTCATGAGGGTAGATGAACTATCACAAAGGGGAATGTCAAGGGTCACCCCACCCTTTGCTATAAATAGAACCTCATAACTCACTGTAAGGGATTTTGGTTAGCCAAGCTTCTGATAAGACTATCTTGGGGAGAGCTTGGATAGTAATGTAATGAGCCTTGGCTTCTCCACTATGCAGAGCTAGTACATCGCTTTGGAGGAGTAGGTGATTGTGGCTATAACATTCCATTATCTGAACTAGTGGTTGGACATGGATGTATTGTATGAATGGAACCTACACTTTTTAATATAACAAGAGTGATCATGTTCCATGCATATGTTGTATTGTATTATATGCTATCTAGTTTACTCTAAATGATATATGTATTGGCTTGTTTATGGATGCATGTATAGCTATCCGTGTATGTATGTTTGACTCTTACTGAAATGTGTTGTTGGTTTAACCATCACTTTGGATTTCTTGCTAACTTGCCTTCCATGTTGTGATGCATCTTCGCTTGTGTGTACCCTTCTTAACTGCATGCTATCACAGGCTTCCAAGGGGCGCACTTATATCAACCACCATGTGTTAGAACCTCCCGTGCACCTTCCTTGGCTCACTACAATTGTCACACCCTTGCTACCAACAAAGTTATCTTACTTGCCTCTATGCGAAATCGCAGGCATGGCATTACCGTACAACCCACTGCTAGGACTCCTATACCAAATGGTTTGAGGTCTAATTGGGACTTCTTACTAGGGAGATCCCCTGACATGTTGGCGTGTCCAACACCATCAATATTTTGTTGCTAGAAGGAGGGCTAGATGACAAGCTAAGTCATCACATCTATTTTGAATCTCTACATATCTATCACGACTAACTACCGAGTTGCTCCTCTGGAGTGTATGTCATATGGAAATGGTTTCATTATCTCAGAAAATCTCTTGGATAACTTGTCTCATAAAACATATGATGGTGGAGGCCATGTAGCCTTGATTAGGCACCCAGTCGATGTTGTAGGCTCATGCAAAAGGAATGGAATCTTTGAAGAATACATGACTTGCTTGTTGTTCATCTACACGCTTCAAGGGCACTCAATGCACTGGTGTGCCACGCTACCCAAAAAATCTATTCATTCTCTTACTCATCTAGTCAAAGAGATAAACCATTTTTTCAATCACTTTAACCATAAAGCCAAAGAAATTTTGGAGTTACGAAAAGCACCCGATGAATCCGTTGAACAATTTTTCACACGCTTTTGTAATCTTGCATACCGATTCCTTGTAGATGATATTGATTGGGAATTTCTTGATGAAATATTTGAGTATCTTATTCACATATCCAAACCCCACTCAGCACACTTTGGGTGATGTAGCTTCACAATCACAGGTAGGAACAGTTGTTGTCATAGGCGACTATCTGTGTTCACCTCATCAAACAACTCCACCACTGCAGAGTGGTTTGGGAGAGCATGCACACAAATCTATTGAACTGTCACATCCTCCCACCCCACCTACTCTTAATACATGTGAATATTTGGTTTGCAAGCTTGTTATTTATCACGTGGATTCATTCCCTCAACCTCTGTCCCCGCATTCTGTTGATCCTTTAGATTGTACTGTCTTGTTCTCTTCCATTATGGACTCCTGACTTGTTGTGAAGGAAGATCATGTTGTAGACGAAGTTGTTGTTGTGCAACCAACCTACACCATCATTCATGATGAGTATGTGTGGGAATCTAAAGAAGAACCCATGGTGAAGGATGACTCCCTTCCAGTCACACCTCGTCCACTTTATCCTGACATCCATTGTAATTCTATCACTATTGATTTTCCCTATGAAAACTCATTTCTAGATGTTTCTACTTCTGATCATTGAGAGGAAACGTCGGATGTTAGTCTATCATTACAGTGTGGAGAGGACACATCTTCCTTGGAAACTGTGTCCAGTCTATCATCTATCTTTCCTAAAAACACAGAGGGTAAACATCTTTGCTTCCCATCTACCCCTCTATTTGATTCATCAAATCATGAGGATGCTGACAAAGATCCTGAATTTTCTGATCTTGGTTGTTGTGATCTATCCACTTCCTCATCCGATCACAATGTGATTTAATCATTGTTAATTTTTCCAAGGCACTGGTCTATGATGATCTTGGTTGTCGTGATCTATCCACTTCCTCATCCAATCACAATGTGATTTAATCGTTGTTAATTTTTCCAAGGCACTGGTCTATGATGATCTATCTATCAATGAAGTCAAACCTCATACACTTTTGAGGCACTTTAGCCCAAGCTAATGGTTATTTTGGGCCCTCGTTGTCCTGAGTTTGGTTTCACTTCGAGTCAGGAAATTGTTGAAACACTCAAGGTTCCTCATCACTCTCTTCTTTGCATTGAAGATCAACCAAACACCTCGATTTCACTTCCTCCACATGAACTACATGACCCCATCACTCATGCATTGGAGGAATCTTACACCACAAGCACACATGCACAACGTAGTGATCTACCTCTCTCACGTTTTCTTGCATGTCACAGTCAGAATGCATACACTCAACATCTACATGTAGTGTAGCACAACACCATGGAATCTCCACAAAATGCATGTCATGCGCTTTCACTATTTTTTGTTCTATGGATTGTTTTAAACTCAGAGTGTGTTTGTCTTCACTTTTACATCTTTCTTGTTTGCTGATTCACATAGTTGTCTTGTTCGCAAATGATGCCTTCACCAACATGGGTCAACCAATGTGTCAATGGCTACATTTGAAGTATGACTTCACGTGAGATGGCCCATGCAAAATTAGCTTAGGAGTAGGAGTATTGTTTGCTTTCAGTCTCTTTGGTTGCATGCTTGTTTTCTTACTTTCTTTGTTGGTTTGTCTGTTCTTGCTTGTTTGCTTACTCACTTTGCTTTTGCTTTTTCTTCTAGTTCTTCTTTGCTTTGTTGTTTGTTTGCTTGTTTTGTTTGTAGGTTAGTTTCACATGAAACCATGTATGACTCTTGAAGCAAGATGGGTAAAGTACAAGAGGACTTGTACACCTATCAACATTTGGTTATCGGTTGTCCTCTCTCTTCTGTAAGAACATGTTGTATTCAGTCCATGATACATCGATGGAAAATATGTATTGTTCGAGGTAAACCTTGGCGAAAAAACAATGCTTGCGTACTAACTGGTATCACCTACTCTAGTCGGTTGTTTTTGGGTTAACCCTTGTCAACCTATTCAAGTAGAGTAAGGTGAGGGAGAAAACCTTAATAGGCACATTAGAGGTATAATAAACTACTTCTCTATAGGAACAACCTCTTCTACTATCAATAAGTCGGGATCCCTCTTCCGCCTCTAAAATGAAAAATGAAAAAAAATGAAAAAGTGAAATTTTTATGAAAAAAATGAAAATGGATAAGGAGAAAGAAGAGAAAGGCTTCCTGCACAGAGAGGTGATGCAAGTAACTCTGTTGGGGTACTGACAAGGCTCACTAGATGTGGAGCCATGCTTGTGTTCCTATGTGACTCCACTGGGGTACTATCCAAGCCTACTCGCAGTGGAGCAATATGAGAGATGAAATTAAGACTCTGATGACTATACTCCTTATGCACCAATATACCCATTCAACCCAATCGAAACAGCTTTGTCGACTTGGCCTCGAATGTGTGACAATTGACCAAGATATTGGCAGATGCTACATCTTACAATTACAAAAGTGTGCAAACTAAGACAAACTAAGAACTGAGCAATACTTCCAGAGGTTTTAGACTTTCTTTTCATGAACAAGGTCCATTCAGAGAGCTAGAGTTCTACCAATGTGTTGCCAAGTGTTGTAGCGGCTACAAGCACCCTCCAAAATTCTTCCTTTGCTTCGTTTTGGAGCCTCTTTGCCAACCTTTTAGAACAGCATGTCTTGCTTTGTCAAATAGACAAGCTTCAATGATTTTCTTGCAGAATGACAACCTCTCCATCAGAGCTTGTTGCATTTCCCTCAGAGGCTATTCGTTAAGACTTTGTCCAACTATAGATTGAACAACTCCCTCAAGAAATTGTGCAATTCTGGAGGGAACCTAACCTTCCCTCCAAAAGTTGTGCAATTCTATCTGGCAGCCTACTAGGCTCTAGAATTATGTAATTCTTCCAGTCAGGCTTCATCTAGAAAATTGCACAATTCCTCTTAGCAGGACTTCTCAGCCAAGGAATTGCACAATCCTGGGTAGCAATCAATTGCTTTACCTAGAAGTTACGCAAATATCCTGGGAAACTAACTTAGCTCCCTTCCAGAAATGTGCATTTTCTCCTAGTAGTTGAGAAGCCTCTTGCATGTGCAGTTGAGTTGACAAGTTCCCTCTGAGACTGAGAAAAACTAATTTTCATGCACAGGCTACTTCTCCCAAGGTAGCATGCAAAGGTATCCCATGATTCGGTGATCTACTTTTAGCAGTTGGAGGTTGCATGCAAGGATCATCTCGAAAACCTCCCACCAAGTGTCACTCTTCCTAGATTTGTGGCATGCGTGTCACATCTTCAATGTTATCAGAAATCATGAACCAGGTGCTGCAATTCTCATTCCTAACATCAACCTTGCAGCTTTGACATCCCATATCGCATCTAGGAGCCATTGGAACATTCATCTCAGTTGTTTTGAGGAAAGCCCACTTACAATGTCTTGTGTTGCATTTATGGTGCTTTTTATTTTTTGCTTTGTATGAATGTTTTTTGCTTGATTTCAGTGAGTGCTTGCTGTCATCTCGATACATACTAGCTTGTACTAGCATCATTTTAGTTTTTGTTAAAATCTCACTACTGTCGCATGTATGAAACTGTTTTTCACAAATGGTTTCCGATTCGGTGACTCATCTCACCCACATGCATATTGTTCTGTTTTCTGAATTTGTCATTCACCATTTGCATGCATGATCATCCACTTATTCTTACACTCAGTATCACCATGCATTCGCATTCACATTCACTTTCAGTTGCCTTTCAGTGAGTCTGGGTAGCCTTGGCCTAGACTCTACCTCACCAAGATAGCATTGTGCAACCTTGAGAGGGAAGGCTCTATATTCCTCTCAGGAAATGTGCACTTCTGCCCAGTGACTATCCTCCAATCTTACATTGTGTAATTCTGGGTGATAGTGATTGCTGGCCCAGAAAATTACACAATGCAGTCACTTTGCCTGCAACCATTGCCATCTGAGATTATGCATTGTGCAATTCCAGCAGTCAAAAGCTAGACTGGACTATGCATTGCGTAGTTCCAGTAGTTAGTCAATCTTCCAGCAACCCAGACTATGCCTTGCACAGTCTCGATAGTCACTCTCCTGATGTCTCGGTGGAAATTACACAACCTTCATGATCTGTCACACAGGTATGTTGCAAGTCAGTACTCGAGTTCGTTTTGGTTTTCAACTAACAGATTGTGTTTTTATGTCTCCAGGTATCACATGTTTTCATTTTCCTCTCAGTAGTACAGTTACAATGGTTTCCAAGAGAACAGAGTCAAAGACACCATTCAAAGCACACTTGGAGATGCAGTTGATCAAGTGTCTATGGACTTGGCTACCCACGAAGACATCAAGTTGTTCGTAGAAAATGACATCAAGATATGATGGCAGCAACATCATAGCGAGAAGCATCATGAGCAACAACTAAAGGCAACATACCAGATGCAACAAATGCAAGAGGAAGGTTGCTGACAACATAGAGGGGGAAAAAATTTGCAAGCTCAAGCAGATTTACTAGTGATGAAAGCAACTTTGAAGACTCAGGTTATGAGGTGATAGCGTAACATGAAGATCACGCGAAGACATAGAATGGAACAAATAAGGAGTTGCATGTGTTGAAGAAGAAAATCAAGGAAGAACATGAGCTGCGTAGACAAGCAAATGAGTTGCAGCAGGAACATGAACAATAGGGGGCACAACATGCACTCGCAGATGAAACTGCGCCCTTACAACTTATAGATCCATCCCAGCATCTAGCATGGATCAGACAAGGTGAGGAATTTTTTTGATCACATGCAAGGGAATACAACACCATGCATTTCATTGTGTGGATGCATGCGATCCCACCTATTCAGCACACTCACCAAGGCGAAGACAAGAAGAAAGTCCGACTGGAGCTAAACATGTAGTTGACAGCTGATGCACATGACCACTAGCACACACTAGAAGATCAACATTGACACTATGCATCAGTGTATTGTCGGATCGGTCGCACCTTTGAAGACCATGTGCATGCTAATAGACGATTTGGATGGAGGAGCCATACCAATGCACCCAGATACAACAAAGGCAAGAGTTCACTTCAGCAAGATGTCATCGTTGAGCACATTCACACCACTGCGGATGACCAAGCTTGGCATCAGCTCACCACCTTCACTATCAAGCATGTCAAATAGTTGGTGTCACCACAGTAGGACTGAGTGTCAGTGATATTTTTCATGGATTTCTCAAGCCATTTTGTCTCACATGAGCACATGTGCATTGTAATGTAACGCCTTGTCAAGTGGAAGTTCAAGTGTCGATATTTGGATGTAAGAGTCATAGAGTAGATGAAAAGTCATAAAGGTAGATGAACTATCACAAAGGGAAATGTCAAGGATCACCCCACCCTTTGTTATAAATAGAACCTCATAACTCATTATAAAGGCTTTTGGTGAGCCAAACTTTCGACAAGACTATCTTGGGGAGAGCTTGGATAATATTTTAATGAGCCTTGGCTTCTCTACTACACAGAGATAGTACATCTCTTTGGAGAAGCAGGCGGTTGTGGTTGTAACATTCCACTATCAGAGCTAGTGGTTAGACATGGATGTATTGTAAAACTGGAACATACACTTCTTTATATAAAAAGAGCCAGCACTTTTCATGCATATGTTGTATTGTATTTTGTTTATCTGGTTTACTCTAAATGATATATGTATTGGTTTTCCTATGCATGCATGTATAGCTATCTGTGTATGTATGTATGAATCTTTCTGAAATGTGTTGTTGGTTTAACCATCAATTTGGATTGCTTGCTATTTTGCCTTTCATGTTGTGATGCATATTTATTTGTGTGTTAACTTCATAACTGATGCTATCATAGGTTTCCAAGGGGCACACTCATCTCAACCCTCCTGTGTTAGAACCTCTCATGCACCTTCCTTGGCTTACTAGAATTGCCACATCCTTGCTACTAGCAGAGTTAACTTACTTGCCTCTCTGTAAAATAGTGGTCAAGGGATTACCGTACGACCCATTGCTGGGACTCCTACAACAAATGGTCTGATGTCTAATTGGGACTTCTTACTGGGGAGATCCCCTGACATGTTGGTGGGTCTAGCACCATCAACACTTTGGCACTAGAAGGAGGGTAAAATGACAAGCTGAGTCCTCACATCTGTTTTGAATCTCTACATAACTATCATGACTAACTATCGATTTGGTCTTCTGGAGTGTATATCTTATGGAAGCGATTTCATTATCTCAGAAAATCTCTCGAATAACTTGTCTCATAAATATATGATGGTGGAGGCCATGTAGCCTTGATTAGGTACATGGTCGGCATTGTAAGATCATGCAAAAGATGTGGAATCTTTGAAGAGTACATGACCTAGTCACTATTCATCTACATGCTTGGAGGGCACCTAATGCACTGGTGTACCATGCTACCTGAAAAATCTATTCATTCTCTTTCTCATCTGGTCACTGAGATAGACCATGCTTTCAATCACTTTAACTATAAGTACTCAACAAAGAAATTATGGAATTATGATAACCACCCGATGAATCTGTTGAATAGTTTTACACATGCTTTTGTAATCTTGCATACTGATTCCCCAAAGATGATATTGATTGGAAATTTCTTGATGGAATATTTGAGTATCTTCTTCACATATACGAACCCTTCTCAGCACACTTCAGCGATGGATCTACGCAATCACAGGAAGGCACAATTTTTATCAAAAGTGACTGTCTACCTTTAGCTCATCAAATAGCTCCATCATCGTGGAGTGGTGTGGGAGATCATGCACACACATCTGTTGAACTGTCACACCCTCCCACCCCACCTACTCTTGATATCTACACAGATTTGTCTTGCAAGCTTGTTGGTTGTCACGTGGATTCGTTCCCTCAACCTCCGTCCCCACGTTATGTTGGTCCTCTAGATTGTACTATCTTGTTCTCTTCCATTGCAGACTCTTCACCTATTGTGAAGGAGGATAAAGCTATAAAATGATTTGGTGTTGTGCAGCCAACCTACACCATCATTCATGATGAGTGTGTGTGGGAATCTAAATAAGAACCGGTGGTGAAGGATGAGTCCCTTCTAGTCACACCTCATCTGCTCTATCCTGACATCCCTTGTGATTATGTCACTTTTGATTTCCCCTATGAAAACATGTTTCTGGATGTTTCTACTTCCGATCATTCGCAGGACACGTTGGATTTCAGTTTGTCATTACAATGGAAAGAGGACACATCATCCTCATAAAATCCGTCCAGTCTATCATCTATCTTTCGTGAAAATAAAGATGGTGAACATCTTTTCTTCCCATCTACCCCTCTGCTTGATTCATCAAATCATGATGATGTCGAAAAACATCCTAAATTTTTTGTTCTTGGTTGTTGTGATCTCTCCACTTCCACATACGATCACAATGTTGATTCAATCGTTGTTAATTTGTCCAAGACACTGGTCTATAATGATATATTTTTCAATGAAGTTGAAACTCTGCAGACTGTCAAGGCACTTCAGTTGGAGCTGATGGTTATGTAAGGCCCTCACTGTTGTGAGGTTGGTTTCACTTCCAGTTAGGACATTGTTGAAACACTTAAGGCTCCTCATCACTCTCTGCTTTGCACTGAAGGTCAACCAAACACCTATATTTTTCTTCCTCCACTCGAACAACATGACCACATCGCTCATGCATTAGATGAATCTTACACTGCAAGCACACATGCACAACGTAAGTGGTCTACCTCTCTCATGTTTTCTTTCATGTCACAATAAAGATAATGCATACACTCAACATCTACACGTAGTGTAGCACAACACCATGACAGCTCAATAGAATGCATGTTATGCGCTTCCAGTATTTTTCATTCTGTGGATGCTTTTAAACTGTCAGTGTGTTTGTATTCACTATTACATATTTCTTGTTTACTAGTTCACACAACTGTCTTGTTAGCAAACCATGCCTTCACCAACATAGGTCAACCAATGCATCAGTGGCTACAATGGAAGTATCACTTCACGTGACATGGCCCATGTACCATTTGCTTAGGAGTAGGAGTAGTGTTTGATTTCAGTCTCTTTGCTTTCATGCTTGTTTACTTACTTTCTTTGTTGGTTTGTTTGTCTACTTTCGTGTTTTATTACTCACTTTTCTTTTTCTTTTGCTTATGCTTCTGTGTTTCTTTGTTGTTAGTTTTCTTGTTTTGTTCATAGGTTAGTTTCGCATGAAACCATGTATGACTCTTGAAGCAAGCTCAGTAAAGTGTAAGAGGAATTGTGCAACTATCAACATTTGGTTATTGTTGTCCGCTCTCTCATGTAAGAGCTTGTTTTCTTCAGCCCATGATACATCAATTGAAAATATGTATTGTTCAAAGTAAACCTTGGTGAGAACACAACACTTGTGTGCTAACTAGTATCACCTACTCTAGTCGGTTGTTTTGGGTTGACCCTTGTCAGCCCAGTCAAGTAGAGCAAGGTGAGGGGGGAAAACATAACAAGGACATCAGAGGTATAGTAAACTACTTCTCTACAAGAACAACCTCTTCTGCTCTCAACAAATTGGGGTTCCTCTTCCACCTCTGAAATGAATAAGTGTTATGCACAATTATGAAGATGAAAAATGAAAAAAATGAAAAAGTGAAAAAAGTTTGAAAAAATGAAAATGAATAAGGTGTAAGAAGAGAAAGGCTTCCTACACAGAGAGGTGATGCAAGTAACTCCATCGGGGTATTGACTAGCCTCGCTAGCAACGGATCCATGCTTGTGTTCCTATGTGACGCCAGCAACATACTATCCAGGCACGCTGGGAGCAGAGGAACACCATAGATGAAACTAAGACTCTGATGATTATACTGCTTGTGCAACAATATACCCCTCAACCCCAATCGAAACAACTATGTTGACTTGGCTTGGCATGTGTGTTAACCCACCAAGAGCTTGGCAGATGCTACATCTTACAATCAATCAAGAGTGGAAACCAAAATGAAATGAGAATTGAACAATACTTCTAGAGGTGTTAGACTTGCTTTTCACGAACAAGGTCCATTAAAAGAGCTAGAGTTCTACCAGTGCATCGCCAAGTGTTGTAGCGACTACAACCATCCTCCAAAATTGGTTGGGGAAGGATGAAGTTAATGGAGCTCTGGGAGAGTTGTGTGGTACCCAATAGGTGATGTAAGACCTGAATGAAGCTCAATGCATATATAAGGGAAATTGAAGGCAAGAGTATGACAAATAGTTGGACTGGTTGGATCCATTGGTGTAAATAGATGATGATGAGACAATCATGGGAAAGGGAATCAAGAAAGGTAAGGTGAATTGATTTGAGGTGTTATATTCCTTGCCTATGTTGGGAACTACTTTTCTTGATGTTGTGCATTGATAAAGGGAGTTCTCTTAACCTCGACCTTAGTAATTACGATGTGATCATGATTATCCTAATGTTTATATGTCTTTACAGGTATGTATGTACGTATGTCATGTCTGACAGGGTCATCATGGATCTGGGACTCAGATCGATTGAATGTTTGAATCCCATGCATACTCATAAAAAATGATATCACATGTTAGCTATTCAAGACCAACTCCATCTAGAACATGAGCCTCATGACCATCCAAAGAGAAATTTGAAATCGGTGAAAAAAACACATCCAAATTTGGAGGATCAAAGAGACCAATTAATGGAGGAAAAGGAGATAACACTTCATCAAAACCATCAAAGTTGCATTCCAACTTTGCACTAAAAATCTCAGTAAGAAGGGTAGGAGGAGATGGTGGTGGATCAATAGGTGAATTCTCAACTCTACCACCTCAAACTGTGGAGCTAGAGTTGTTTGACGAGAAGGGGATGAAGAGTAACTTGGAATAGAAACCTTGTCCATCTACGATTTAGAATCTCTAACACCAAGGTATGTTGGGAGAGCTTTGAAAGATTCTAACTCATCGATTTTCAGAAATGTTCAAAAGATATTGAACTCTTCCAGTCAAGAACTCCCAATCAACTTCATTTCCAGGAAATTCAAAGCAGTAATGAATAAAATGATTGCAAAAATTCTAAACAGATTCATTAGGTGTTTTTCACAATATAAAATTTTATTATTAAGTGCTTTACGATCATAGAGATTGAAAGCATGACATGATTCTACGAAAAATTGTTTGAAAGAGTTTATGGATGCTTTAGGAAATGTGTAACACCTTTCCTTCACATTACTTTTGAACATGAGATAAAACAACCTACAAGCATCATCTTTAGACTTGATGTCATGGCTATCGTATAAACCGAGAAAAGTAATTTTGTGCTTGAGTAAGGTTGTTTTACCCTCGCCATTGAACATGAAATTGGACAAGTCATTTAAAATGCTCACCAACACTTTCAAATTTGCAAAGTTAGAAAAACATGTCAAGGCTATGATTCACTGATAAGTCATCAAATGTTTGGAAAAATTCAAAACAGACATCAAGGGCTCAAATTTTCATCTGGACCTCCTTCTAGTTCTAGAAATGTTGAAGGTGTTGGAACCACCAACATTCTTGGGATCTCCCCAATATGAAGTCCCAACTATACCTCACATCATTTTGAGTAGGAGTCCCAACAGTGGGTGGTAATGTTATGCCTTGAACGCAGAAATGTGGAGAGGGAAGTATGATAACTTTGGCTGAGATAAAGTGTGTGACCCTGTAGAGAGTCAAGTGTGATGCATGGAGGTTCCAACACACGAAGGGAAAAATAAGTGTGTCCCTTGGAATCGTGTAATAGTTTGCAACTTAAAAGGAACACACAAGAGAAATGACATCACAAGCTAAAGTGATGAGTTAATATAACAACACACACTCTGTTAGGGCTTGGATCTACCTCAGGTTGAAAGGAGGCAGGTCTAGGGTAACATCAAACCATGCTTAACTAGGTAGCTAGCCCTAGCAGGTCAGGAGACGGATCTCTCCTTGTCAATATCAATTAGGATATTGGCAATTATGGCTTGAGATGACAAAATTTAATGTAGATTTTAGGATAGGTATAGTAGCTTAGGGTTTCTGGTTTGATTTTTAGGTTTTGGTTGCTAGATCAATTGGAGAAGGTAGATTGGGTCTAGGAAATCAACTCAGGGATATAGTCATGTTCTGCGGGGAAAGGTAGACAAGGGTTTATGTGCTAGAAATGGATTAAGATGGTATATATACTAAGACAATTGAGGAGTTGAGGAGGGCATAACGAAACTATGAATCCTCTTCAAACAGTTGAAAACATTCAAAACCAAATGCATTCCCAAGACAAAGCACAACAGTGTATTTTGTCCATTCACCTTGATTCATTTAGTTTTAGAAGAGAAAGATGGATTTGGATACATATAAAACATAAGAAAAACTCATTACAAAGAAGAAACAATACATAAACTCACCATAACAAGAATCCCACAAAAATAGTTGTGAAACCTGGTTTTATTCCTTGCCATATTGCTGATACAAATGTTCAATGAGTGCCACCATTTCCACCAAAGTCCAACCTTTACAAATGACTGGGAAAAGACATCATAGACTTGAAAACCATCTAAGCTATCCATCATGGGTCGAATCGATGAGTCAAGGAACTATTTCATCAACATCTAATCTAGGAATAAGAAAATAGGCAGTGGAACAACTTACCTCTAAAACTAAGGAAACTCATACATTCAATTTAAAATCACCTTTGCTTTGATGTATTTACCCCATCAAGTGTTTTACATCATATTACATAATTTACCATGCAAAATTTACCAAGAAAAGAAGAAAAATTCAACTGCTGAAGAGACTAGGCGAAATTTGACTTTTACGCAAAATTGACAAAATTTGCCTGATGCGTAGCACCCTGAGCCTGATGCATAGTGCTGCTTCAAGGCTACTTTTGGAGGCCTTCCACTCATCCAAATCGGGCTGAAGATAGATTGTTGGAAAGTTGTGTCTATCTAGTTTCTGTAACACTTTGAATTTTCTCATTTGGAGGTCATTTACCCCCCTAAAAGGTGGATACTCCCAAGACTAGTTCCTGTGTGTCCAAAAAGTGGCAGAGAGGGCACTGTTTAAATGCTTTTTTCCCTTTTGGTGGCCAAGATCTCCTCCAAAATTGATGAAACTTTCTGGTTTTACTTATTTTTTTATGCTGAATCAAAATATACAAGCCATTTGTAACCTTTCCCTTTCCTTTGTCAAGTTTCTGCCCATTCCTTTCCCTAAAACTATCACTTACGGTGTCCTCCTCAAAATCAGGGTCACTATCTCTTTCCATGCTTGTCTCTATGGGATGATGTGGTGATGATATGGTGAATCGTGGATAATAGATGGGGGGAAAAGATGAGTATGAAGAGATTTTTGAAAGGAAAAATAGTTATGAGGTGAGGTAGGGGAGTGAGAGGGATGGATAGAGGACCTAAGATTTTGATGTATGAGCTTAGGGTTTCATAAAGGGATTAGTTTCTTAGGGAAAACAGGGAAAGGGAAAACAGGTTAGGAAAAATGGGATCAAGGGTATATTTAGGGAAAATAATAATTGGAAAATGAAGATAGGTGACAAGAGCTAGAAATGGTGAGAAATTTGGTAGGAGACAACTAGGGATTTGAGTTTTAATATGCTAAAACCACAATTATAGCATAAAAACCCTATGTGAGATCAAAAGTGAGGTTACTTACTTGATTGGAAGAGAAATGCAGCAATGATGGTGATTAGAGGTGAAATTTTAGGGTTTTGAAGTGTTACTGGCCAATGCACAATACCTTCTCACCAATGTGTAGCACCTCTCTGATGCGCAGTGCCAATGTAAATTAACACAAGAGAAAACTACCTGATGCGCAGTGCCCCTCTAATGCGTAGCGCCGAGCTCCCAATGCGCAGTGCCATTTTTCAGACAAATTTTGGAGGCCTTCCTGGTGTCCAAATTGGGTGTGTGATAGCTCGTTGGAAATCTTGTCAAATCTACTTTCCAAAACATCTTGAATTTTTCAATTTGGAGCTCATTTGCCATATCA
Source organism: Pinus taeda (assembly GCA_000404065.3). Taxonomy (NCBI): domain Eukaryota; kingdom Viridiplantae; phylum Streptophyta; class Pinopsida; order Pinales; family Pinaceae; genus Pinus; species Pinus taeda. The sequence continues at coordinate 170,968 of APFE031757530.1, forward strand.
AAAGTCAAATCGCCCAAGATTGGTCAAAATGTGCAGAATGAGACTACCTGAATGCAAGTGTTGTTGTAGTCAACTTTTTAAGGTCTTCCTCAACTCCAAATTGAGCTCATGTTAGCTCATTAAAAAAAAATTGTTTCTAATTATCATTTGAATCATCAAGAAATTCATTTGGGTATTCCATATAGGAGAACAATTGATTTTACCAAAGTCACTCGAGAGGTGCAGCAACTCTCTTGAGGCCAATGATGTTTTCAACATTTCTCCCAAACCATGAAACCTGTGTAAAAAATGAAATAGGTTTCTCTTCATGGATCAATGATGGACAAAAAACTCTTTCACTTTTTTCAAATTCATCTTTTCTTGTTCAGAAACATAGTTTGAAGAAAAGCTATCCCAATATGTGGAACATGGGATTTGTAGAAATGAAGGGAAATGAAGGGGATAAGGGGCTTCTAAATTATTGAGAAAAATTTGGGAAGTAGGGAGGGATGTTATGAAGCATGGAAAAGTGGAATTTCAAAGATTGAGTGAGGGGAAGGGGTCCAAAAGGGCAAAACACAAGCCTAGCCTAGCAAATTGTCAAATTGTAGTAATAAACTATTGTTTGTGGGAAAATGATAAATTTTAGGGATATGAGTGAAGGGAAGCATTTAAGAAGGTATATTAAGGATATGAGAAGGTGTATGAGCATTAGGATACACATTTTGTTGATGATTTGACCATCCAAGAAAAATTACCTTCAAAATAGTAGGAGATGGAAATGAGGCTTACCGAAGTACAATTGAAGCACAAACAAGGTGTAAAATGACCCATTGGAACATGAACTAATGATGAAAACTCTTTGAATGATGGTACACTAATATAAATGGTGACATGGACCAATACTTGGAAGACTTTGGAAGGAGTGAAAACAAATCCTAGACCTAATACCCAATGACCAAATTTTACTTGAAGACTCACTGAAATGACAAAATTTGAGTTTGACACCTTGAGACCACTTTGTAAGAGCATATTTTATCCTTGATGGAAGGCTTCAAAGGCTGACACTAACACACTCAACAAGATTAATGCAAATGAAGTAGCTCATAAGAATATGTGTAAGTTAAATAACATACATTGCCAATATAAAAAGACTAGTCCTACTATATTAACAACATATGCATGAAAGTGTGTTGGCTCTGATTTTATTATTATATGTGACAATTCCATTCATACACACACCATTAATGACTACTAGCCACAATAGTGGAATAGTACATTCAAAAACACCTTCTCCTACAATGAATTATACTCACTCTATGCTATGGAGAAGTGAAGGCTCTTCACAATACTCCCAAGATCTTCCTAAACCTAAGCCTATCCAAACGATTGGCTTCCAAAATCCTATTACATGAGTTATGAAGTTATATCTATAACAAGGGGGCAGGAGGTAACTCTTCAACTCCCGCTTTGTGACCTTTGGGCTACCCTCATCACTCTTCAACTTATTCACAAAATAACACATTACATTACATGATGACTTTTCGTATTCCAATATTGACACTTGGAATTTCACTTACAACATAATTACAAAGAATATTACATTTTCCACTTATACCCATATAAGACAAAATAGGATAGAGGTTATCTAACAAGACACAACACTATGATTCTGGGGTTTGGGAGAATTCTAGCTCAACAACCTCCACTTTCTACTTCTCAGTCACATATTGGTGCCAAGCTTGGTACTACATGATAGTGTCCCCAAATTGCCTAACGATGTCTTGCTGGAAGAGGACCCTTCCCTCCATAGCATCTAAATACACTATCCTGAAACCTATGTGAAAATTGTTCTAAAGAATGAGCATCATTGTTTCGACTTTGACAGGACAACCAATGAAATTCTACATGTTCTATGTGTTCATCTCCAAGTCTTCCTTCATTGCATTCTGCCTTAGATGCTCCAAGTACACTTCAACTTCCTACTAGACTTGGTTCTTGGGCTTAACTTTGGTGAGGGGAACAATTGATGGGATCTAGTGAATTATCACTGAGACATCCAAACTACTCTAGAAAAGAACATATGAGGCCTATGATGCTAATGAATGAGGTGAGCTACTTGTTGCTTTGAATCAACATTCGAACCTTCTCCTTCTCCAACTCTACCAGTGGCTTCATTTTCTTCACTAAATCAAGCAAGGCATATTTGTACTAGATGGTGCACTCTTACACATATGCAATGGAAACTTGTATGTTTTTGAGAGTTTTAACAAACTCTTTGCTCTATTGTTGTAGGCCATGCAAATAGAAAATTTCTTTATGTATGGTGACAAACCCATCATAGAGCTTCCACATGATTTCTCCAAGTCTTGATACTTTATCAAGTACTGCCGCTCTCATCTTCCCCAGTGTGGAAGATGCATTCTATGTTGTTTCTCAGATTTGTTCAACCTATTTTCTAGAAGCCTGTAATTTCTTTGTCAATTTCTCATTCTCAAATGTCAAATAATGAACATTTGATCTCGTTGCTCCTGGATAAGAAAGTTGGATTTAGAAATGGAATTTGGATGCTTCCTCATGTTTGACACTATCACCCTTTCTCTTACGAATGCAGGTGCTGCATGATCATTTGAAAATTACTTCCTCTATGCTTATACGATCCTCTTTTGGAAATAACTAAATGATAAATTGTACACATCCATGACAAGATCATCATCAAGGAGAACATCATCTCCTTGTTTGCTTGAGGTTGGATCTTCTACTAGAGGTGGTGGAGGTGTAGGGATGAACTATGGTGGTCTTGGCATCAAATCAACATATTCATTTTGTGGCTCCTATTATAACTCCATGTCTATCACTTCGATTAGTTGCTCAATCTGATCAAGCTCTTGATCTTGCATTTGTTCACATTCCTCCTCACCTATTGGTTGTTCCAGTTCTTCAACCTGTATTAACGTTGTTTCCTCTATCATCACACCCTGCCTTTATTATTCTTCCTACTTTTGTTTCTCTTATCATTCTCTCCCTCTTAGCTCTTGTTCTTCCTTCAACCTCTTCTCTGTCTCTAGCAGCTTGAGTTTTGCTTCCTGCAACCTCTACTTCTCTCTCTTCCTCTGCTCTTCTCTTTGTATCCTCTGCTTCCTCTTTGCTTTTGTTGTGAACACTACTTTCTCGATAAAAGGATCTTACTTCATTTTTCATATTTTCTCTCCCTATAGACTATAATACATCTTCCTATTTCCCTTGCCTTGTATGAGATTGTTTCCTTCTTCTACTCTTGCTTCTGGAGATGGTGTTGTCTTTGGAGCAACCTATGAATTCCTTGTTAAAATTATTGGCTCATTAATTCTATAGGCATTGTAAGAATACATCTAAGGATCCTCCTCTATCCAATGAAATGCCCCATCGATCCATGGAAAGTAAACTCTTGTATAGTTGTCCTTAAAAATGTTATTGGGATCATGCAGATTAAAGTCCTTAGTGCTGAATTCAAATCTCACTATTTCCTTAGCCTAAGAATCTACAAGTTTCAAGTTCTTTATCTTGTATAATCCGATCATCAAAGGAAGAGTGGGTCATGTTTATTTCTTCTTCATATGCAACACTGCTGACAGCCCTATAGAGAGATGGTATGAAACTTCTTACATGATCAATTTGTTAGTGGCATACCTTAGTAAGACATGCATGGGCTTCTCTCTTCCAAACATGATAATGAAGGTTCTAACTGGTGAGGCATACCAATATGCAATATCTATTATCACCTCCATCACTTCTTGAGATATGCAAGATGGATCTTGTTCATAGATAAGCTTGTACATCAGGATGATAAAGTGGTCAGTTAGTCATGTCACTACTCCTTGATAACTGCATTCTAACAAAAATTTGCAATAGATGTTCATGGTGGTCTCTTATGGTATCCATTTCCAATTCATTCTAGTGAACTGCTGCTACGCATAGATTACATCTATTAAGTATTCAGGCATATAGAATCTTGCTCACTCAAACTTGGGTGAATTTCGAGCATGTCCTATATGGCCCTTCAATTTTTGAGCCCATATGTCTGGCCTATTAAATGGCCTCCCATCATTCACCAACTGTTACAATAAGACTAGCCACCCTTTAGGAAAGGTTTCAATGCTCTCTTGACCATGGGTTCTACAAGGAAAGATAGCCAAGAGCTTGTAATATTTCCTAAGGGACTTATTCTTGTACACATGAGTGGGTGTCTATCAAAAGTTCGATGGCTCTTTCACCCAACATTTAAGAATGTCTCTTATTTTCACATAGTTGTGGGTAGTGTAGAAGAGTGAGTACATGCACTTTACTGGCTTGGGAAATTTATGCATCTGGTAAAGTTCTTCTCCCCTAAAGGTGGCAAGATTCTCACTGCTGGCACTTCTCAATATCATGGTATTTTCATTCATATGTGAGACAAGCAAGTTGATGATGTCCGTAGATTGGAAGGAAGGATATATGCATGCAACCTTGAATAACCATGACTACTGGATGGTGTGATAAACCTTTTGTTCCTCTAAATATCCTCAAAGTCATTTGCATAAGTATCTTTAATCAGATGCCATGTGAGTGATGATCCCTTCTCTAGAAATAGTTGAATATATGAATACGCTGGAACATCAATGAATGTTTGCTCAATTTCTTCCCCAATACTGCTCTTAGTGGTTTGCTTTGATGTAGCTATCTTAGATTCCATGGTAATAGTGACTGTTGGAGATGTGCTCAACAAGTTTTGTACCTGTGGGACATAAGGGACACTCATGGAAAGAAAATTCTAGTCTAAAGAAAAATAACTTACAATGCAAGTTAAAGTAGCAATCGAAGCCCTAGAAGGGAAGGATTATGCAATTTTTCTTAATAGGGGGGACTAGATGCATGTGGGAACTGTTCACTACACAGTCCAAGATACCAAGGTGGAAGCCTGATGGTTGAAACTACACAATGTGTAGTTAAGCCTAGGTAGAGTCTTGGGAGAGATTGAACATTGCATAGTCTCAGTGCTCGCACTGAGAGGTTGGATCCTAGAACTACACAATGCATAGTTAGAGCTAGCTTAGACTGTGCACTACGCAATTTGAGAGGCAAAGCTTGTGGCTTGAGCCTTCAGATTATACAGTGCTAGCTTTGCAAAGTGAAAATTGGCCTGCCTAAGGGAAGTGTGAAAAAGAAGAAGATTTGACAGATAGTGTGAAGTTTAGTGCATATTTAACTAATTGTAGATAAATGCATGTGACTCAAGTGCATCAATTAATTAAACAGAAGGAACATGAAGTATGCGAGGAGAGTTGCCACAATGATGACAATTGGTGCAAAAAAAATAAAACTAATGTGACACTTCGGAAAGATAATCTATAACTTGAAAAAACACTTCTAAAAGTTAAATAAAGTGAAAAAACCAGCAACCATGAAGATAAATAATTGAAAAACACTCATAGAATCCAAACAACAAAAAGCAACAGAAAAACAGCAAAACATGACAAAAGCAAAACTCACCGGGAAAAGCACAGACAATAACATCGAATGTTCCTTGATCCCCTTGGTAATTATAAAACTCCAATATTGAATGTGAAAATGATCTCTATAAGTCTCAATTAAATATATTTGGAAAAATTAGGGTTTATGACGAGAATGGCTAAAATCAAGGAAAAGCAGCACTTGGAAGAAGTTTCTGAAAATAGTGCAAGTGCCTCCTTTGGGATACTAAAAATAGTTCTATATCTTTTAATGATGATTTTTTTAATTTTTCTTTTTTCCTTTCCTGGGAAACTTGTGATGCATACTGTTGGGAAATACTGCGCAGTTATGGGAACTGGGCAACCTCCTGACTCAGTGTACTATGTAGTTTCTGAGATCATTGAGGGTTGTGTAATTTCTAGGCTTAATATTGGGATGCCTCCCATGGATGCAAATTTTTTTATCTCAAGGCTCACTAGAATTTAGGACTACACAATTCCCATGCTGAAGGTTTCTTGCCCTCAAGGATTGTGGAATTTCTAGAGGCAAGCCCATAATTACTATGAAACCAAGTTAGGAGATTAGCTTGTGAGTTAGAAGCATCATCTAAGTTAACAAAACACAAGAAAACATAAAAATATAAGTCACAATTGAAGCATGAATACTTATATAAGTGTGAGCGGAGTTGTTGTGGACAATAAGGAATTCTCCAAAGTTGAAGCATAGTAAAAATTTTGGAGGGTGGTTGTAGTCGCTACAACAAGGTCCAAGTGGAATAAGTGCATGGCCACCAATATCCACCTGGATCACTAATTTACTTTTAATACACCCACTACATTTACGATTGGGTGAGTGTTATACAATATCAAATGTACTACTGGTAGAGTGATATTAATATGACTTTATCATAAACCCAATATGTAAATTTGTAATGTCCACTATTATAGTTTAGAAGTAACATCCAATGAATTATTTTGTGGAAACAACTTTAACTCAAGCCACAACAAATTAAAAATATTCACTTGATGTGAAGAATGTATGATGTCTGTTAGAGATACATGGTATTTTTAATCAATTGTGGCATATGATCATTAATATCGTTGTATTTAAAATTTGTTATGTTTGACACTTGTTGGCCTCTTCATTGTCAAAATGTTCTATATGAAGGCCAAAATTCAATATATGAAAAGTCTATAAAATTTCCACTGTTATTTTATATAGAGTCATGCTTAAGGTCATTTTTATTTTTTAGGAGAAGGTGTCACAAAAATATTTGTTCCTAGTCCATTGGACAAATAATTGATTATAACTATATAAAAATATATCTATGAGTTTTTAGAATGTTGTGTTTTTCATTCAAATTCAAGTTATGCTACTTGTTTTCACTGGAAGGAATCATTGCTACATTAATTTTCATGGTTTCTCATAAACCATATGATTCTTTAGCAATAGTACTAGCTAAAGTGAATCTAGATGTCAGTAATTGTGCAAATAATGGTGTAGCCAATATAATATTATTTCTAACGTATTCATGTTTTAATGAATTACTTTCTTAGTAAATATCTAAAACATTTTGATCTATATTTTCTATTGGATCCCTTGTAAGACCACAAATCAAGCATGGTTTTGAAACTTCTAGTGTAGTGGCCATAGCAATATCATGATAAAAAACAAAGAGAAAAATAACATTTCTCTCCAACTATTGCATAGTTATTTGCATTACAATTTGGGAATTTTAGTCTTTTAATTTCATGTTTGATGGTATAGTATTTCTATAATTGGAGTGTATATTAGTCTTTCAACATTTTTATCTCCTCATTATTACTACCTCTCACATTATATTTAGTGGAGGAATGATGAGGTGGTATTATATTTTGACTATATTATAAGATAATTTTTTGAGGGGATGAGTTCAAAGAAGTGGCTATGGCTAATAGTTGTGATAAGTGTGGGAGTGGTAGGGAAACATCCATCAAAGAAACAATTTTATTGTGCATATCACATATTGTAGAATGGGGTGCACTAGTGTTTGATCATGTATGGTGGAATGGATGAGGTGGGACACTATGTTGTAGATATTGTAATATTTAATGAAAAGTTTTTACTATAAGAAGAAAACATTCAGGAGCTAAGCACAAGTGAAATATCACATATTCTCAAGGGTAATGAGATATGAAGGTAAAAAAGATGCAAAAAAAATATCTTTAGTTGTCTAGAGGGATAAGTCCATTAGAATTCAACACTGATGAAAGATCCTCTAATGAATATTTCAAGTCAGCTATGATGCCATAGCATGGAATTCCATTAGGATGCTAAAAGGTATGTGTATAACTATGGAAAATGTAGATAAGTTTGTAGAAGTAGATAGATATGATACAAAAAAATAGTTTGTAGATGAAAGGACTAGTAAGTGTACCTGCTATTAGATAAAAAAGATAGGGTACTAGAAGAAATAAAATAAAAAAATTGCTTGGAGATCATAAAGGAATCTACATAACATGATATGAGAATTATTTGCTTAATATGTATTATTTTGTAGATTTATAATGCATTTATTTCATATAGCTTAGGGGAATGGATTCCTATCATATAAAGGTTGTATAAGATTCTAGCTAAGGGGATGGATTCCTCTTGATTTGAACTAATATTAGTACACCATTACATTATAGTTGGTCCCCATTGAATCATTTTCCAAAAAATGATATGTAGGGTATTTGGTGTTATACACAGATTTTCCACCATAGACCTTACAAGGAATTTACTAGATGTTGCGAGGTTGAAATTATAATTGAGTAATTTATCGTAAATATTTCCTAATGAAGTAATTAATTTTTCATAATTTTAAAATTATTTAACAAGAATTAATTCATGGTAGAGAAAAACTCATAATTGAGAAGGAAATTCATAGTATATTGGGAAAAGCTCACAATTGAGCATGGAACTTGAGAAAAAAATCCCATAATAGAAAAATATAATTATATATTGGAAAAAATCTTGTAATTGAGAAATAAACTTGTGCATGAATTGTAATCTCCTGTTTCACATGCCATCAATTTTATCCCTAACCTGTATCCAACGAATTTGCATGGCAGAAAGACTATCTCCAGCCTATTGTAAATTTCTATTAAAAGAGGCTAGATGGGAGGGGAGAGAGAGAGAGAGAGAGAGAGAGAGAGAGAGAGAGAGAGATTTCAATGAAATGTTGGTAAAATTAAGGGAAATTCCTTCTATACTGTAAGAATCCTTAGTACTAACCATGGATGATTTGAGGCCAAGGAATTAGAGGGGTATGGATGCATGCCAGGCTATAGATTCTATATGTTTACATTTCCATTAATATAAGCCTTGTGATATCTTGCACACATATTATTGTTGGTTTCTGTTGGGATTAGAATGTATTGGTATATTTAGATTAGATATTCTTTATATAGCCTTGTATATTAGGAAGAGAGTTTGGCATTCTTGTTTCTGTGCAAGTTGTAGTAGAGAGGAGTAAGGACTTGAAAGGAAGAAGAAGGATCTCCATCATCCATAATGAACTAGGATCATTACGACATTCATCAAAATAAATAGTATTATTTCCTTCTTAGTTTCCATTTCATGCATTAAGCGAACTAGATAATAGATATAAGTCTTACGATTGTAAAATATATATATATCCCTTTGTCTCTTAGATATTGGGAAAGATTTATGGAGTTAAACTCTTTGCCCATAGCGGAAATTTCAACCTAACAAAACTAATGACTCCATATGGAAAGAATAATTTGTATTTATTCTCAATTTATTGTTAAACATTATCGATTTTTATTAATTAGGTCAGTAGTAGTGTTTCCTATATTGTTTAAATTATTTTTTAGCTAGATACACCCCTAATTCATCACATATTGGCCTAATTCAAGAAAAATAAAATAAAATGAAATAAATAAAGAGGAAAAATTGGGATATGGCTTATAGGTTAAATCATGTAAATTTATATTAAATATTTGAATGAAATACCTACAAAAATAAGTTCTCCTCAAAATTTTAGCCCTATCTAAAATTAACAAAACAAAAATTCATCCAAATCAATATTTGAAAAGTGGAGATATTACCAAATCATAATGAACATTTTTTTCTTATTTTTCACGTTGGCCACATAGATTGTTTTCTTATAATATATTTTGATAAGGACCTTTGATTCCCTCTTTTATAACCCTATTCGTTGCTCCATTGTACTGAGAGAGACCCAAGTTCAACTTACATTAGTTGTTTGCTAGAATGCATCCCCTTTCACATTTTCTTTTACTTATGTGAGATTTATTCCATGTCAAAAGGATGAAAGTACATAATTGAGTTATTTATCATAATTATTTTTTCAAAATTCTATAATTATGACATAATAATTATTTCATAATTGAGAAAATTGAGAAAAATCACATATTTTAGAAAAAAATTCTAGAGTTTGTCATTCCCTAGGTGATCAACTTGACCCACTTGTGTATGAGTTGGATATCTGTCCATTATTGTATAAATTTCCTAACTTCATAAGGTCCTAGTTCTGTAGATACATTCTTTGAAAGGATAGAATAAACCTATGTAATCTCAGTAAGAGGAATGAGTGTTAGATCTAGGATATAGACTATAATACAAGAGCTCTATTGTATTGGGAGAAGGATATCATGCTACAAGCTTGATGAGAGGGTCTCATTTGATGATGGTATACATTTTGAATATTTTTTTGTGATTAATAGAAGTGAATGTTCCCTCCTATCAAATCTGAATGTATACTTTATTGTTCATGATTATCTTCATTTGTTTAAGATGATGGTCCTCTACGAAAGGACATTTATGCTCCTTGTATGGTGGTGATTGTGTGTAGGTTCTAGATATATTGCAGAGGACATGATATATTGGCCGGAGCAGGAAAGTTGTAAATAAGACCCAACATCGTTAACCAATCTATGAGGACTTTAGGTGCTCAACTCAAACCCTTGGTAGAGAAATATATGCATGAATGATCAATTTGATTGATTGGTTTGGGGATTACTTCATTTGTTCACTTCTTTCCATGTAATATTCTATTGTATGGTAGTCTTGTTAGGGCCATATGACTATAGAGCAATAGCTCCTAGTGGTTGTGTATAAAATGCCACAACAAAACTCACGACTCCACTAGAGAGTTTCCCTGTGTGGCTTTAGATATCTTATATTTTGATTTGGACCTAGTTTTTGTGGCATTCCATTAATTTGTCTATGGTTGTATAGATTCAATTTGATCTCTAGTACATAGTTTGGTTTAATTAACCACATATCTGAATTCCTCTCAAAATTTTATCCACAAACAAAAAATAAATCACTGAAAATGGACCCTAGATGAAGAATTTATGATTGATAGAAGATTATCTAGTCAAATTTCTTCCTTAGCCACAACCACATAACGGGTTATAGAGATGTTGGAGTCTCATATCCATTGGGTTTCCAAATATATCCAAGTAGTTAGAGCCACTCTAAATAGGCCTTTATCCCTATGGATGGGCTTGTAAGTCCAAAACTATATAAGATATCTGTCAGGAGTTTTTCCTTCAGATATGTCATGTTCCTCAGCCCTTGCCTGTAGCCTATACCTATTACGGATCTGATCCATTCTTTTCATTTGAACTATATTTGTTCATTGTTGTCCTGTAATGGTTTCTTATTTTATTCACTAGGTTTGACTTGATCATCTTTAATCCAAACTTAAACAGGAACACAAAAACTTACAAATATAATCATAAACACAAAGATGTAGCATAAAAACAATTTATTTCATTAATAGAAAAATATTGAACTACCCTTACAAACAAAATGGAAATAAGATAGCTTGAGCGATGGTATCTTATCTTTGAGAAGAGATGTGTGGCTACATGCCTCTAAACTGAGTTACAATGAGGCTCAATGGCCTTTTTATTATTTAACAATAAGCGAAAACTCTAAACAACAAAAACCCTAACCCGAGGAGATGTAACACCAAGAGTTTATGGGCTCCATTGGGCTTAGTTAGGCTACCAACTTCCCGGGGTCGTAACTTGGCCATATTATCTCTGTTTGACGTGTATGATACCTCATTGGAATGATATCTCCAAGGAATATATCAGCCGAGACAACTTTTCTAGAAATAGCCGAAGGAATTTTTCCAAAAAACGTTGTTTAGGGCCTCAAAATGGCTCTGGAAGTTGAGGACCCAAAAAATTGCCAAAAATAGTAAACTGTGCTACAATTAAGGAAACTGAAAATTTGAAAAAATCAATGGTGAGGGTCCAAGTTTAATAGTTGGGTGGCTACTCATATCCACCTGGATTAGTCCTCCCACTAGGAAGCAATGGTCCCCATTGCATTGAGTTCCTCCATGAGATGAGGAAACGTCTGCTAGTCCCTAGTGAGCCATTCGCCTTGGTGAAGGATTTGGCCTTCTTTGACAACTTGATATAGATGTATCCTCTATTTTCAAGTGTTCTTGATATATATTTCCATGATCTGATTAGTTATGGCCTGTTTCGTGCAGTCTGGTTTGAGCTCTATTGATGTGAGTTGTTCTGCAATGTCAGATGTGTCCAACAATGGTGAAAAGTATGGACAAAGGCGATCTACATCGAACGTTGGGTGAAGACCAAGGAACGGTGGGATGTTGAGCTCGAAGGAATTGTCACCAACAGCCTTGGTGATGGTGTACAACCCATATTAGAGCGAGTGAATCTTGTGGTGGGGTCCAGTAAGGCGCTCTTTCTGCAAATGAAGCCAAAATTTGTCACCCACCTGGAACTTGTGTGACTCTCGATGATGATCATGGTGTTGCTTATACTTATCATTGGATATCTCCAATATATCATGGACCTATTGGTGGATGTGTTGAATGCACTCAATGAAGCTGTTAGCACTTTCAACTTCGAACTGCACATGATCCAAATCTATCTGAGTGGCTGCAAATGGTATGGCCACCTCAATAGGGAAAAATGGCTGAAATCCCAACCCTACCTAAAAGGGGATGTGGCCTGTTGAGCTGTGGAGAGATGTGTTGTAGCTGTGTTGGACACAGGGGTGACTTTCATCCCCTCTACATGGATTCTTTGAGTTGTACATGCACAAAATGCATACAATCATCGTATTGACAACCTCTATTTGGCCATTAGTTTGGGGATGGAAAGTTGTGTACTTAGTGAGTTTTACATACAACGTTGACTAGAGACTTGACCAGAATGCACTCAGGAATCTGTTGTCCTGATCTGAGATAATGGACTGCGGGATCCCAAAGTGTACCCATGCTCACTCAAAGAAGAGCTTAGCAATGGCCTTGATGAGCCCCAATTTTGGTACAATTCGGGCTCATTTTGGCCTACTTTACTTGCTCAAACCATTCATCTTTCTTTGCTTATGCATGCATTTCTTAGTTATTTCGTGTTTTTTGTAGGAGGAAGGTTAGACACTTTACCCACGTGACTAATGCATTGTGATTCCAGGTTTTTGCATGGAAAGGGGAACAAAAGACAACGTAAAGGGAGTAAGGAGACATAAGGGGGCACTGCTGATTTTGTGGAAGGATGTCCACAGTATTGGGACAGTCCTCGTGATTCCCACCGAGAACTCCGAGCTCCTATCAATCTCCCCTCCGAGCCTCAGAAGTAGCCAGCTGTCCTACAGGAACAGCAGTCATCAACTGATTGACTGCCTCACAAATCCGCAGTTAAACTTCAGTGGACAGCCGAGCTCCTAGAATCAAGGCTACTTGGCAGATCATCATCTTTTTTGTATAAATATGGAGGTCGTAGCCTTAGATAGGTTGTTGAATCTTTTGGGTTAAGCATATCATCTTGGAATCAGTCCAGTTTGTTTTCCTTTTTGCTGTAAGCCAGTTTGGCATGACATTGAGTTATGAATAAAGCGGACAGTTTGTGATCGATTCCTGAGTTTTATTAGGAGACTATAGCTCTCAGGTTAGGGCCCAACCTGAGAGCCATAGATCCCCTCTATTGTAGTATTGTTCTCTTTCTTTTCCCAGCACTTTGAGTTTCGTTTGCACTTGCAATTTGAATGGCAGTCTTGTAATTTGATTTTCTTATGAGTTAGATAGATTTTATTTATGGTTCAGTCACTTTCACTTGTTTAGCATAGCACATGATACGTGACATCCATTGGAGCTCCATTAAAATCGTTTGTTAAGGCTCACTGCCATCTCGTTTGAAGGTTGGGGTGTAGTCTATAGCAGACCACCAAAAACACGCATGAGTTGGTTGATACAGTTATGATTTGGATTTAGATGCTTCCTTGTCATTTATACGAACCACACATCTCTTCAACACAGTGCCATACGTATTCCTCCTTGCGTTTTGGATCACTGTTCAATAAAATCACAGTATACTTAGCGTAGGTTGATGCTTTCCTGGTTTGATCAACAGTTTCGGTCATTTGTTTCATTTAAACTCTTCTCCATCTCGTTCATTACCATCTTTTCTGTTTTAACCTTGCATGCAACCACGTTTCTTTGCTTTTCACCGCGTTCTGCCCGTTCCTAAAACATCTCCTAATCCTCGCTTAGCCTCATTCCTTGACCTTTCACGTCCAACACTCCAACACGCTACCTCCACCTGTTTTCCATCTCATCCTTCCATTCCCAAGCCATCACCAGCCTGATCCATCCCTCTCACATCCCTTCCTACCCGTCCATCACCGTTTCCTCACCTCAGTCCTCCATGGTCGACCATCCTGTAGCAATTCAGAGACATCCTGTAGCAATTCAGAGACATCCTGTAGAAAACCCTGAGTTTCCTGTAGAATCCGCTGCAGACATCCTATAGGAGGTCTTCCACGTGGTTGCTGAGCTTCTGCACGTGGGACACCTCTGTGGATGGATGCCAAGGGTCCATAGGGACCTCACTTAGCCTCCCCAACCTGTCCCACGCTTTCCTTCCTTCTCCATCCCATCTGCACAATCAAACCCTAATAAATAAACAAAGCACCATCACTCCACCTACTTAATGAAAAAGTATAAAAACATGTCCTTGATAATGTCAGCAGTGTAGATTCATGCATTTCCACTTGTTAGATGTAGTAGCAGCATTGGTAGAAAGATTACTCATCCTCATTGCATTATAGAGGTTAGACTAGTCAAATTAGGGTTTCCTAGGGTTACATGCGTTGAATTACTTTTAGTTCATTTTTGTCAATTTGCTTAGTCTCCTTTGAGCTAACTTTCGTCCATCATTGATAAGCTTCTTCTGTGAGCCTATAGAAGTTGGCTTGAGCCCTAACCGACTTGTGCCAGCTGACCAAGTGACAGCTGCGACAAGATCTAGTACTTGTGCATATAGCACCGTCGCTTCCAAGTTTGTACGAACAACCGGGTTGATAAAATGAGAGACAGGAAGCCTCAGGAGTTGTAGCATTATTGCTACAATACTGGAGCTCACCATCTTTTTGGCGCCGTTGCCGGGGAAGCGTCAGAGTATTAGTAATTGTTGCTTTTCTTCTATTCTTACTCCCACTCTCTGCTAAGTAGTTTGCTTCATTTCCATCCTGCTTTCATAGATTAGTCTTTCCTACTTTCATAGATTAGTCTTTCCTGCTTTCATAGATTAGACTTTCAATTTTGCAAGTGTAGATTAGAATTTCAAGTTTGCAATCCATCTGTTTCATTTTGCAGGAGCACAGGAAAAGAAACACACAAGCAATCAAAAAGAAGTCCTTTTTGCTTCATGCCTCGTAGGAACAGAGATAGATCAGGAAAATTCCTACCTAACACCCCCACCACCTCACTCAGTCACCCTTCACTCTTCGGTGACAACAGTGACTCAGAGGAAACTATAGGTGAACACCACGAGGCATACCAAAGCCCTATAGAGGAAGAAGAGTTAGAGACCACTCCACCTGAAACTATGGCTAATAATCAAGGAGGAAACGAGAGGATAGAAGGTGCCTTCCCTATCCGAGAGACCAATGGTGAGATGAAAATGAAAAACATTAGCCCCTCTGCTTTACCCCATTTCCATGGGTTGACTTCCGAAGATCCTGATACCTTCCTATTCGAATTTGCTGTCCTCTGTAGAACCTATGACTATACTGAGGATGAACAAAAGCTAAAACTTTTTCCTTCCACCCTCAAGGACGTAGCACTACGCTGGTTCATGGGTTTACCTGGGAATAGTATCACCTCGTGGGCTCAGATGCAGCAAGCCTTTAATGACAAGTACCGGGATTATTGTAGGTCCAAAGAAACAAAAGGGGAGATCTTTCGGATGACCATGGGAAGTGATGAGTCTCTAGAGGACTACGAGGAAAGGTTCCAACTTAGTTATAAGAGGGCCAGGTGCACACTTGACCCCGAATCCCTAAAGTTGGTCCTGCTCCGAGGAGTACCTGAAGATCTCTTAGACACCCTTCACATGTTAGCTGGGGGGGTTATCTACCAGCTGCCTTATGAGGACATCAAAACTGTGTTTAGGAACCACTCCAGGGAAGCTAGGAAACGAGGTAAGGGACACCTCACCTCAGTTGGAATCCCTTTCTCTAAACATGAGTTAGCACACCAACTAGAAGATCTTAAGAGCGAGGTAAGACAGACCATTGCCATGCAACTGGATACATTCAGGATCCAGCAAAAGAAAGAAGAAGCTGAGAGAGCCTTGGCTGTCTTCTGCCCTAGGTGCACAAGAAGACATCCTAAGAACGAATGCCCGCTGCATTTGGTTGAAGTGTGTTTTGTTTGTGAGGAGGACCATTCTACCAATCAGTGTCCCACCTTACCTGGATTCAAAGCCATGTACCAAGGGACAGAAGCCTCCACTGAGCCTCTCTACTATCTTAACCAGAGGAGGCCACCAGGACCTAGACCTTATCAGCAAGGGATGCAAGGGGCACCACAAGCCTATTACAACCCCAACCAGTCGATTCCTATGCCTTCCTGGGGTCCCCCTGCTCATCCTGCATGGTCCATGCCTCCTCCTTGGTCGTATCCACCTCAGTATCCTACTCAGTCCACTCCTCACTCTTATCATTCACATGCCCAGTCACAACCTCAGTGGAGTGCACCTCAGTCGGGGTGGAGGCCCAGTATAATGCTCCTCCCGCCATTCTGCCTCCACCTCCTGTTCAACCGCAACCATTACCTCCTGCGCCACCAAGGCAACCTCAAATGCCTGCTCAACCGAACCCGAATCCCAACAATAGACAGGCTCAGCAGGTATATACTGGGGAGACTTCATGCCCTACCTATGCTGTGGAAATCCAGGAGATCAATTTGAGGTCTGGAAAGACCCTTCCAGATCGCCAACCTCCTCCCCCAGAGGATGAGGAAAGCCCTCAGGAAAGTGGACCAAAGCCTATTCCACCCTTTCCAGAGAGACTCACAGCTACCATCCAACCCAACCCAGAAGAGGATGAGCTTCTGGGAGAGCTTAAGCAGTTGTGTGTAAAGATACCCCTTCTCCAAGCTATCAAGGATGTGCCAATCTATAACAAGCTGGTTAAGGAAAAATGCTTCAAGCATCCAGGCAGACGGAAGAAAGATGCTTCAACTATCAACGTTATAGGACAACTGTCTGACCTTATGCTAGGACAAGTCATCTGCCCAAAGTACTTAGATCCTGGAAGTCCTGTAGTAGATGTCCACATCAATGGCACCATCATACCCCACACCCTGATTGATTTAGGGGCTGCCATTAATGTAATGACCAGGGATACCATGCTAAAGCTCAATCTTCAAGGTTCCCTGAGAAAGACATCGACAGTACTGCAATTAGCAGATCGCTCCACCGTGACTCCCGAGGGGATTGTGGAGGATGTCTTGGTCTCCATTGACTCCTGGGAGTATCCTGCAGACTTCCTGGTCTTGCAACCAAAGGCAAAACTTACTGGATATCCCCTCATCTTGGGAAGGCCTTGGTTGGCTACTGCAGATGCCTACATCAGTTGTCGTGCTGGGAATATGACCATCAAAAATGGTCCTATGTCCAAACAACTCGTCCTATATCCTCCTGCCCAACCCTCGTTAGAACATGACTTACCACTCTGGTTGGAAGAAGGAGAAGAAGATGAGGTGTACTCCGCACCTCTATGTACCATAGAAACCAATGGAAGGAACTCTCCAACCGAGGATGACTTGATTGAGAACTTAATTCAGAACCCACCTCCTAGTGCTCTACCCTTAGAAACATTAGTGGAGAATGCCCAAGCTAGCACCTCGGTGGAGCTATGTACAACAAACCTTGTCACTCCCCGAGTTAAGAATGTGGAATTTGGCCCAGAGAGAGCATTGAAAATCAGCTCCTCCCTATCTCCTTCTCAGGAAGAGGAGCTGTGCAACTTGTTGGCCAACCACCTAAATGCTTTTGCTTGGAGTTATAAGGAGATGAAGGGAGTTCATCCTTCGGTCTGCACTCATCACATATACATCAAAGAGGACTATAAACCGGTTAGGCAACCTCAGAGGAGGATGAATCTAGCCCTTAAAGACATTGTTAAGGAAGAATTGCAGAAACTGTTGGATGCCGGATTCATCTACCCCATCTCAGATAGCGAATGGGTGTCCCCTCTAGTTTTGGTTCCCAAAAAGAATGGGAAATGGAGGATCTGTGTAGATTACAGGGAGCTGAACAAAGCCACTAAGAAAGATCATTTCCCTCTCCCTTTCATAGACCAAGTGCTGGATGGACTAGCAGGGAAGAAGTTCTTCTCTTTCCTGGATGGGTTTAGCGGGTACAATCAAATCCAAATCAGCCCGGAAGACCAAGACAAGAACACCTTTACTTGCCCTTGGGGTACCTTTGCCTACCGTGTCCTTCCCTTTGGGCTATGCAATGCCCCTGTTACTTTCTAGAGAGCAGTCCTAAGCTTTTTCTCGGAACTGGTCCATGATGCAGTGGAAATCTATATGGATGACTTCACTCCTTATGGGGTCAACTTCCAAGAGGCATTGTCCAATCTGGGGAAGGTCCTAACCAAGTGCATTGAGA